>JAECUM010017695.1:0-52068 GCA_016617855.1 Megalonaias nervosa
AGTTCGAATATATCGGTCACGTTCCACGTTTTTCTCTTTTATAAAGCATCAAAGTGTAAAGTGTGATAAATTTCCAAAAATATTGGCATTTTTAATACACAAGAGAAAAATTATTTATTTATGTAGGATTATATTGACAGAACGACTGGATATATTTGTCTTGTGTAGGGCATCACGTAGGGAGGAGACACGTATATATTTATTGCTGTTTCATTGTGGCTTCCTCTTTCAGAAATTAAATTATGGGTGGAGCGTCCAAGACAATAAATTGCTTGTCTGAACTTGAATGAAAGACCAATATTAAAGTTCAGTTTGGCGAGGTCAAAGGTTTACTCGAGGCCAGTCTCTTTACAAACCCTGATCAGGCTACCAAGCTTCATGCGTTTATTCTGGACAGACCGATTACATAGACTGATTAGGCTAATCAAATCTTACGCCGTTACTCATAGCTTTCTATACTTTCTATTTATACATTTATATTATTTACCTTCGGTTCGTTTTTTAGAAACGTATATGGTTTTAATATTTTTCTCAGATCTTTTAAGGCGGCTGCTCAGCTACATTTTCTTTATGAGCCTATTTCCTCCGAGTTTTCGATGATTTTAATCTTTTTGAGGAATTTCTAGAACCATTTCAGGATCTCTACTAGGTATTTTTTTTTTTAATTTACCAACTGTAGGATTTGTCTTTCTTTCCTTTTACGTGTCTAACTTTCTTATATCTAAGAACCAAAAGTATTGTGTAGTCTTCAAAAATTTATTCAGTATGTATTTCCATTAAAAAGAAAATCGTCCTTTTACAACCTATACGTATTATTTTGTCCTTTTCAGTACGAGCAAATGCCTTTGACAATAATGCAAGCTTGAAAAACTTAGTTATGATTTCATTTGGTATAATTTTGATTGTTTAAAATAGAAGGAGAGCAACGTATTTATACTGTTAACTATTTAGTTTTTAGCTTTTTTCTGCATTTGGTCTGCACAATATATGGTGAGACTTTAATTTCTATCGTGCACATTTCATGAATGTACGACCTAGTTGTCATCATGATTGATTAGACCGTTCTTGTACAAATCAGACATCAAATGTTTTCTTTGTAACACATTTGCCTTACAAACGTTATTATGTTATTTGTCCGAGTTTTTATCTAAGCCAACAAACTCCTTTACTGATGTGCCGTTTAGTTCATCCCTGAATAAGCCAACGATTTTTTTTTATTTTATTATGTTGTATATACTGTCTTTACGACGGTTGCTTGTAGCGTAAATTTGTATTTTCATTTCATGTCATTATAAAAATTAAATCAGCACTGGTACATTATGAACTGGAATTCGTCATAAATACTTTCGTTCTATCACGGTTTTTGTTGTTGTTTTTCCAACTTGTTATAGTGGTTATTATGCCTCAACAATTTTGAAGTCCAACGCCGTGAAAATATCAGAGAATTTTTTGGTGAGTTCGATCTTTTGATTTTTCGTACTAAAATGTTTACACATGTTATAGTTAATTAATTATTAAGTCATTATTAATTATCGTTCTACATGCTTCTCATTTGTACATAGCTTAACACTCGTCCACTTCCATCTTTATCCATTTTTGTTTGCAAAATACAACATGCTCTGCAGCTTAAAGAAGTCCATTTCTAGATTGGTCAAGGTTATCTGACTGACAGTGTATGATTTAGATCACGGTTGTTGATTGATAATAATTACCCCGTCTACTTTTGTAAATTAAAAAAAAAAACCCTGAAAGATATTTATACAATCAAATACAACCTAATCAATATCAATAGCCTAATTACAAATGCTTAAATGGATTAGAAACCGTTAATTTCAGTCATGAGTGGGCGCATGATTCAACTTTGAGAATTGTTCTTCCAAATGGAGTGGAAAGACGTGGCATTGAAAGGGATGGTTATAATTGACTTACCATTATGGCACGAAAGCATGTTATCATTCCATTAATACTGTTTTTTTTTAATAACAGTAGGAAGAAGAGAAATAAGGAAGACTGATTAATTACTGACATTTATTTAATGGAAATTTGTTTTCAGATATAGTAAATCATACTGAATCCAATCAATGGCATGATTTTCATTATTATATTTGCTCTCTCTCTCTCTCTCTCTCTCTCTCTCTCTCTCTCTCTCTCACACACACACACACACACACACACACACAACCATCACCACCACCACCACCACCACCACCACTGAGACCTTTATTCAGATCTGTTCACACGGCGCAAAATGGCGGCTTAAGGAGACAAAGTCACAATCGGAACATTATTGACTTTTTCTGTCGCAACATATTTGGTACACACCAATGGAGGCGCATCACCAAACCCATCAACTTTATCTGAGGTTATTTAACAACTTCACTGAAATGGCAGAGTGATGTCTGATTGTACTGTAGCTTTCAGTGCCAAGCGGGAAGGAAAGAAACCTTTTTAGAATGCATAACTTTATTTTTCAGAACATAATTTATCATTAGCAAAGTGCGTTAGCGTACACTTAAAGAATACAGAGACAATTGATTTACATTTTTCAGAATGTTTAAAACGAAATACAGCACATTTTTACTCAATTATGTAATGTAACATAATTTCGAGAATGAAAGAATCTCTCATGGCTGTATGTTTTAAGTTTCACAACTTAATTTAACATTTAAACCCTTAAGCAGTCCTCCTCAATGAATACAGAAACTCGGTGTTATTAGTTTTGTAAATGCTAAAAATAGATACAGCCAATACTTATTTCTTTTGCATATTGTAACCTGATATCGAGAATGGATGGACGAGTCCATTCGCACGGGTGTTTAGATTAGTTTTCAGAACTTAATTTGTGTGTGTGTGCGCGCGCGCGCGCGCGCGTGTGTGTGTGTGTGTGTGTGTGTGTGTGTGTGTGTGTGTGTGATTTGGATTTTTAACGCAGCGTTAACAATTTTTCAGTCATATGCTACGATGTCTGCAGTGTGATAGTTTATAGCGATGCCTAGCACTGAGCCTTCATGCCTCAGACGTGTCATCATGTCCCGCCCAGTCACATTATCCTGACACCAGGCCGACCAGTCCTAACACTAACCTCTGAATGCTGAGCGCCTAGCGAGGCAGCTGCTAGTACCATTTTTATAAGTCTTTGGTATGACTCGGCCTGGGTTCGCACCCGCGGACTCCTGCATCTGAGGCGAACTCTCTAACCACTAGGCCACCGGAGCGGTTGAACTTAATGTCATTAATGAGATAAAGAATGCCCCAGTGAACACAAGTGCCTGGGTTTTTTCGGTTTTTTTTGTTTTGTTTTTTTTATCTCGAACATGTAAAAAGAACAGGTTTCGAGGATGAATGAGGCTATTTGTATGGCTGCCGTGTACCTTAACTTAAAAAGACCACTCGCACGGCCACCGTGTCCTTTCTTTGTACGATTATTCTCACGGTCACCCTGTACACGATCTGCAGAAGGCTATTCGCAAGGTTCCAATTTACTTAAGTTACGTGAAGTGATTTTTACGTCTGTAAGCTACATGCCAATGTAGGCAAAACTGGCACATTGTTATACTTTTACTGCTACACCCCTCTGCATCAATGCAAATTGCAAATGTTCAAGGTTAAGTGAAGCTAAGATAGAGGAAGGTGTCTTTGTTGGTCCTCAGAATCGTGAACTTCTTCGAGATGAAGCATTTGACCGTGTACTGCGTGGCAAGGAAAATACGGCATGGAAAGCCTTCCAGTTAGTGACAACAAATTTTCTCGGAAACAACAAGGCAGGCAACTACTGGGAGTTGGTGGACAACCTCCTCAAGGCATACAAAAGTCTTGGTTGCAACATGTCACTAAAGATACATTTTTTGCACTCTCATCTAGATTTTTTTCCCACGAACTGCGGAGCAGGGCGACGAGCACGGCTTTTCTTAAAGTGTTACATAAACAGGACAGGTGAAATATCATCATGTAAAGCAACCATAAACACATGAAAGACCTAGGTTAACAATTTATAATTAAAACTCTACTATCTACACAATATACATGGACAAAAAATGTAAAAATTTAAATATCTAAGAAACAGAAGTCAATCAGTTGTTTTAATTGTTATATTTGAATTGAGCACATCAAAATCCATAATCAATATCATATTTTATCTCTGAAGCAGACGACTTCTAAAATATTGTAGCCCAGTGTTATACTTGTAACTGAAGCAGTAACTTAGCTATCGTTATTTTATACAATGTTCTTTATCTTTACCATTAAATTAAAATAATGCATAGAATAAAGAATAAGTAATGACTGTGTAGCAACTGGTGCAGACCTCCTCTGTCGGCCATAAAGTCGAACAAACATTCCCTCTATTTATTACACATAATATTATAATTATCATAATCCATACTGTACAGACAATATAATATCTGAAAAGGACGGTGTAATGCCATCATGCTGTTCGTTTTGTACGTCTAGTAAACTTTAAAACCAGTGTGGTTAAACACGTGTACACAGACCATTCGTCATAACTGGATGGTTGATTGGAAAACCAAAGTGTATCATAAAGACTACGCTCTCTTTTGTCTACTGTCTTTATCAGATGGCGAGTGTTTCATAAAACAATAATACACCTAAAATGATAATTTGTGTAGAGCATTTGTTTTAATGAACTATTAGCAACGAAGAGCACTCAAATCTTTGAGTTTGAGATTGGTTTTGGTAAATAATGAGGCTTTGTGGAAGAGAATTTTATTACACTATTCCAGATATTCTTCACATACAAGTCTTCTTTCATGATAGTCACATACAACAAGACAAGGTCCACTTTAATTAAAATAAGTTATGCTTGGGGTATGGGCTTGGTGGGTAGATTATTCTTCTCCAGCAGTTAATATTTGTTTATTTTATTTGAAACAGCCTTTTTGTGTCTGGAACAGTAGACTAATTTTTGTGTACACCTAAGTTCTTTTTTCATGCAGATCAAAACAGGTATTCGGGCAACGTGACATTGACCTCAAACGGCAGATATGTCCGGCAAATGCAGTGATGTTAGCATATCTGGATTGTACATGTGTGTAATGTGTTTTTTTTTTTTAAATTGTTTTTATATAATTGTTCCTGGGCATTTTCTCATTTTAGTCTTGTGCGTTGTATTTGCTGACATTTGCCTCATGACGTCATTGAAATGCATCCTGTGGAAGATGCCAGAAACAAGTATGCATCTATTTCATCATCACTGCCAATTACATTTGATACTGTCGATTAGTGGAAATTTTCGTCATGGATAATACAGTTACCTACAAACAATAAATAAAATCTGACAACATGACCATAAAGTCTCATAGATTTGCATCCAGCGCTTTACGAGATGTGGCGACAGATGGATGGGGATCAATATGATGATGATGCTTAGCTTTTGTCGGGTTATAAACATTAAAATACCTGTGGGTGAATATGGTTTTGCAACAATTTGATCCTTACTTTCATCTTCACCATTTTCTTCTTGTCTTCTCGGGATACTGAATCAAAATAATCTTGATCCAACTGGTTCCAATTTATTACTCAGCTTCATAACTATAAATTTACCAATGTCTTCATCAGCTGAAACATATATGTCTGCAATATAGAAAATGTTGAATGATCTGAAATTTATGTATATAATTGGTATCTAGTCTAAATAGAATGGATGGAATTAGTTCTCTTTTTCAATATCAGAACAAGAGTATATTTTTTCAGGCTATTTCGTGGCACACAGTCCGATCGGATGTAAGGAATGTTTCAGACACGTTCCAATACATTCAGTGATTGTGGTGCTGATATTACTACAAGTTAGTAGATATCCGCCATAAAAATAGCCAGTTCAGAAACCTTTCAAGGATAGCCTAACTTGATAGTTAGGCTGGGCTACATTCAGCAAAACCATGCTTGGGAAACAACTGATTCATTGGTAAATTTTGTCAAAGGTTACCTCATGGGCCAGTTCTCCGATCCATACATTTTAGTATTTTTATTTATGACATCTATTTCATAAATGTTTCCGATACTTATGATTACCACGAGTTTAATGCTATGAAATGTAAATTGGAAAATTAGTACACAAATTCAATGAGGTGGTTTTCAGACAATGAAATGAACGCAAACCCTGATAGGTTCCAAGCTACAGTTATTGCATACGTAAACAAACATAATGTCTTGAGCATTTCCGTACCAAGAAGACATATATTTTGCGAAGATTCTGTAAAACCCCTTGGAGTCACTTTGGATTTTATGCTAAACTTCAGTCCGATTCATGTACAGTCCAAGAACTTGGCATTTCAGTAGTCTCATTAATACGACACGTTTAGAACATTTGATTTTATTGAGTATAAAAATCCTTGCTCAGAACTCATTGATTTGGCAAATGTGTCAATTCTCGACATCCAAAGATGAAGAACATTACATGACGCATGAAGTTTTTCCATTTTAAAACAAGCAATCTCTTTCCTACTTAACCGATCTAAAAGTATAAAAAGTGTATTCGTCTTGCCCTATTAGGCATGTAAACATCTTGGCAATTCCAAATGTAAGAAAGTATACAATTCTGGACGTTTGGCTAGTCAGTTCTTAGTCCAAATAATATAACAGGTTGATCCAGATAGTTGTGATGGAAGAGGGTTCAACGTCTTTCTTCTTTTCTACACATTGTTCCATGACTCTGTTTCGCATGCTCTTGTTTTTACCTCCTTTTTTAAGAGACTCTCGAGATATATGGCACAAAAATATAATTTAATTCCCAATGACTTTAAAGTTAATATTTGGCCAGATTACAACACATTCATGTTAACATCGGCCAATCATTATTGCAGCCAATGTATCCAAGAAAAACTTTCAAATCGATGTAAAATGATGCGCTGCGCGACTCGTTTTTGATTAAAATTCCATTTTAGGTTCTCACTAAAAAAATTCCAGCCTGGTGAAATCTGTTTACATTACATCCAGTTGTACCTATGCAACAACTCCAATGAAATGAGCGTACTAATGCGTACAATTTACCCTTACCCTGGGTTCTTCTGAAAATTGTTCAGCAATTATTTTCAGCCAGCCAACAACCTTTATTCTTTTAAATATAGTATTTAATATACCACCGGACATAGGCTGGTTTCGTAGCTAGTTAACAGTCACAAAACTTAGCTGAATTATAGAGATGTGAAGATTTTAAAGCCAGCAAGTTCATTACTTGTTGATGTCAAGTTTTTATCTGTTATTGCCAGACTTTGCTCAAAATAAATGAAATGAAAACTGAAAACAAGATTTACCGTATGGTCAAATGGTTCGTGTGTCAGTGGCATTGCTTACCTACATTACTCACACTGATCACAATGGGTTCACTCCCTTTGGTAGGATAATACCACTGCCTCAAAACTGTAAATTTAATTGTAAACTGCCACCAGGAGAAAACTATATGCTTTGATTACTGTATCAGACTCAGTTCATATTGCATGAGCTGTAATATGTTCTTTACCATGGTGTTAGTGCAGAACGCGAAGATATTGCCCTATATAGGAAGAATAAGTAAGAAAATCTACACTTGCAGTGATGGGGCACGAGGCTGAACATGTTATAAGCTAGCACGTTGCAGACGTCAATTTATACTGATGATGTCACAAGGTTGTCTTTTAGACTACCATGCATTGATTATTTTTCATCCGTTTTTAATTAGATTGCAATCAGTTATAATATGGTAGGATCTAGTCAATATGTTTGTATGAAATAATGCACCGAGGCAATGGGCTACGATTTATTACTATCTGATACGTGCAACCTACGCCTGAGACCTGGTTTAATCGGCTTATTTACGTGTAAGAGCGAGAGACCTGGTTTAATCGGCTTATTTACGTTTAAGAGCGAGGCTTTAAAAATCGCTTATCCAGCCCGCGACCTTTTTCTTTTTTCTTTTTTTTTTCCGCTTGTTTACATCACAGGATGTGATTTTAAAAATCGTTTAAATGCCAGCGCCCGGGAAGAAGTTGCACAATACTGGTTTAGATGACCAATGGATCAAAACAGCTTTACGGCAGTTATATATTCTAAGAGAGTATCAGCTGTGAAGAGCATGATGTCATTCAAGAGCAGTTTAAAACGAAACGATGGCATTCAATGAGAACATACATGGGCCTTTCTGCGAAAAATAAAACTTTTGTAGAAAAACAAAGAGGTGCTCCGGCCGAATCATGCTATGTCATGATGTCATGAAAATGATTTCTTTGCTTTGCAAAAGGGATTATTTTGCATTGTGTGGAGTATTAATTTCTTCAGTGATTATCAGAAATACACGAAAGTACCGGTGTAAGTGAAGTAAAATATATTATTAACAGTCGAAAGAAATCCAAAGCATCGGGCCATGGTCGAATTTGCAATGAGCACTTAATCTATGGCAGTGATTAACACACAGAGGCTCTGTCAACTTTATTTAACCAGATGATTGTTCAGTCTTAACATACATGTAGATTGCCAAAGAGAGTTAGCAGCATTGTCGACCGCCCTATTTCGGTGATATTTGCTTCACACAAGCATATTGCCTACCCGCTCGATACACGGCACAATCCGTTTACGCGTGTTTTAAAAAAATCCACTGTCATTTGTCATACCGTAACTCAAAAATGTACATAAAACTAGCCAGTTCAACATATATTTTCCATACTACTACACATATAAACATTATTTTTACTATTCAATACAGTTACAAAGCAAATAAAAATCCACCAGTTATCTGTCAGAAATCACTCTTTCTCGTCTGATCTCTAAGATCACGTGACTGTCACAATTCAGGCATCATACATACAAACTAGTGTTAGACAATAATGAGTGACCTTTGTATTTCATTTTATTACAAAGAGCCCATCAGAAGGATTTGCTATTTCTCCTCTCTGTGTATCGCCATTTACATATGCAAATATATTTTCACATAAAGCAAGAAACAAAATGTTTCATTTATAATATTATTGATTCAAATTTTGTCGAATTCAGTAAATCTGCTGATAATTTTATTTGTTTTGTCTACACAAAATGAGTCACACTCTGCAACCCCTTGATAATGTTTTTTTTTGTTTTTTGTTTTTTTTTTTTTTTTTTTATACATTTGAAGGATTAATACTCAGATTGCAACATATTCATGCAAAAAAAAACAACAAAAAAAACGATATATTCCAAGATCTCTGGCTCCAAAAGCTCGTGCTAATGCCTTTGTCACCAGCCGTTCTTAAAGAGGCCTTCATAAATACAAGAATTTATCTTTATTATCTTTCAGTTGTTGATGCCAACTAAACTAAATCCTGCAACATTATACACAGTGCCTACAGTGCCTTAAAGTAAGAACACAAGGAAAATCACCATGAAAATGATGTGCGGAAGGGTGTTTTGAGTGAATCAACGGAAATCAACCAGAACAGTTCTTCCAAGCATAAAATCAGGTTATTGCAAGCAACAGGAGTTTTGAGACAATATCTATGGTTTCCATTAGTGGAGTACATCCCACAGGGTCAGATGTAAAAAAAAATGAACCTGAAGACTACACTCATTAAACAGAACATAAGTGATAAAACGGTTAAAATGAAAGCTTAAAATGGAAATCTCGAGGAAAGATCAGAAAACTAGCCAAAAACTTTAAAGAAAGTCATGACAAAGATTCATCGTCACTAGATGTATCAAGGTTACAGGTGGCCCCTGTGACAGCAGAGAGCGAAGCAGAAGCTGGGATTGAAAACAGTGAACAGTGCTATGTTTGCCAGAAGTATCAATGAAAGGGACTTCAAAATTGCATTTTGTTGGACACAGTTTGATTTTCATAATTGCAAACACTGGACCCATTTAATATAAAGTTGTAATATAAATATTATAAGGATGAATGACATATTTAAATGCCTATATCATTTGGAAAAGCAAGACCAACATTGGACATGTTCTTGCGTAATTGTGTTTACTTTCAACTTAACTAGAAGCCGAGGCCTTGCATTGTTGACAGCACTGTGAACAGACTGGTTTCCGAAAGAGTCACCGAAACGGGTCGACATAAAAATGTGTCTATGACGACATGGATTTTCTCATGACAGTTTTCTTAATGTTTTGGAGCGGATAGGTGAATTCGTGTTCGATACACTAAAGGCGATTTAGTTTATATAGAAGTAGGTACATACTGGAACCATTATTATTAGTCTTTGCAATCACCTGTGTTACTATTTTTCCTGATACAAAAAGGCATTCAATACCATTTGGGACAAAGGCTTATTTATTTGAATATTTACCGAGCATAGTCCTTGTCACTGGTCATTTTTCGACGGGTTCCAAATGTTCAAGTGGACAGACACGGAGGCAAAACGCCAACCTTGATGTATACAATATTTATAAATGACTTACTACTCCAGTTAGCGAATAGTGAATTTGGAATAAACGTTAGATCCATCGCTGTATAAAATCCACTCCTAGCTGACGGTATTTCACTTCTGGCGAGTTATCCAAACAATGTACAAAAGCTGATTGACTTTACATACTCCTAGAGTAACAAGTGCCGATTTGAGCTTATTTGCATCATTCTGGCATTGCCGATCAACAAAATGGAAAGAAATTGTAAGGTTGAAATTGATCTTTTTTTAAAAAATAACCTGTAGAGTCTTCGAATGTCTAACGAAACAGAGTTTGACAGGTTCTCTTCGATATACGAGTCCTTTCAACCTGCCTCAGCACAGGAAATCGGCTAAAATAAGACAAAACAATAAGATATTTGCTTATCTAGCTGGAATATGGAATATTGTTCCTCAAACACAGCTCAATACGTGTAATTGATAAAGGAATGTTTATACAGACTTGAAACGCAATATATGTTAAGTTTTTGAAACTCTTTATGGGAATTCCTTACTGATAACGTTGCACTAAGCCATCATGCTACATTATTTAACGCAGAAGATGAGTTGCAATTGCAGTAGCTTTTATGTTAAATGTCCCGGCGGATGTAAGTGACAAAGAAAAGTTATTTTTCCGGTGTGCAGCATACTTTGTAACGCACTGTGCAGTTATCATCTACAAAATAAATGTTTTGTAATTTGCGCCTTCTGCAAATTTAATGATGGATATGATGGAAGCATTTTGATGTCTATTATTCTATTTGTTATTATAGACAAATTGTGCTCTGATAGCCTCTTTATATTTTTGTATGCATAAAGTTATTTCTGTCACTCTTCTGTCCCTTCTATGGCCAATGATAGGCTTTCTCCAAATTAGGCCAGGAGGTATAGCATGCCCATCTTTCTTTACTTGTGTATATAATATACTAGTGCTTGTTTGGGGATATCTATCTGTCTTTTAACAACCTTAAGAAAGTTTTATTATTGTAATAAACTGGTTTATCACACTTAATTATTACATGATATAATCTTCATGGGGAAGATAATAATTATGATGATGAAAAAATTCATTTATTTTGTCTTTCTTTATATATAAGGATTATGAACAATTTTATGCCAGAGCTTGTTAGTTCATGAACGGTAGTAGGATATTAAGAGAATTTGTGTCAAACGTTTTTTAAAATGTTATAGCAAGAATGTAAAAATGTAGCATGATAAGACTCCAAAGATGCAAGAAAGCTACTTCTAGGTGAAAAGCAAAGACAGCTACCAGATGTAGGACTTTATAAATTTTCTAACATCTATTTTACAGATCAAATGTATTTTCCAACAGTTCAAACATTTTAACTTAGATGTGTTTTAATATTTTTAGAGCGAGTGAAACGAGTGAGTCCCGAATATTGTATTAAAATGGGATCCAATTGATTAGTACCGTTGTCCATACCGACTGGTCATGTGCATCGTATTTCTTTAATTATCTCCATTATGTATGATATACATTCACGAAAGATGTAGATATTGGTTAGAGTCTCTGTTTATTTGGTATGTCAGTAATGCTACAGTAAAGACTGAAAATGAAACGAAACTCATCACCTAAATAGGACGAATCATCAAACATTCAAGAATACCGTTTGTGAAATGTATAAGATTTATAAGTATTCAGAAACTGGTAAGGAAAATGGCCCTAAATTTGCTCTGTATTTTACCTCGTATCCTCACAACTTCTTATGTCATGGGCTGTTTAATTTTCGAACTTTAAGGGTTCAAACAGCTGCTACCGTATAGGTCTGCTACAAACGAAGGTTGGTTCACGAGACTTTGTTGAAGACCACAACTGCTTCTGTAGCGAAAGAACTCGAACCTCGATGGAAGTCAACGACGCTTGATGCGTAGGATTAATAGATGAATAAATACGTCGATATGGCGAGAGGTAAACATTCCACCACGCCGGTAATGTCTGAATATTACATTTACATGGCGAGCTACAGAGGAAACAAGAATAGCCAAACGAACAGATAGGAATTTCTTCAAATATAAAAATCATTTCTGCAGTTTCGTCGCGTGCCGTCTAGCAGATCCTCAACGGTCGACAGCGTCAAGTGGGCTACAGTAACAACAGCTAAATCAGAGAAAGCACCAATCCACCTACGGCACCCTAACAGTATTTGGACATTCAGTTTCAGAACACTGCTAGAATATGGCGCTGCTAGACTGCTGGCAATTGAACTTGTCTCGTACCAGCTACGGTATTATTACTAACAACGGATAAGGACGGACAACTAAAAGATTAAATAGCTCCGAACCCCCAGTCAGAAAGGCCGACGGTCTAGGTGCATAAAATCTAAAATCTTAAGGTGAAAGGTATAACAATTTAATAAACTATATTAACAGTTACAGGACAATTTTTCCACCCAATTTCTTTCATTCAGTACAAAGACCTATTTAAACTGCCAGTTATTTCATCACGCGAAATTAATGGTGAGAGTGTTTCCTTCCCGTGTCCCTTCTATGTTACTCGTCTGCAACTTCCGCCTTGTATCCATATTCGGTATTACCGGTACCCTTGTTTCCGTTCTCCGGCACCACGATGTAACATCGCAGCAGATTTCACCATCCACTTCTATTCTATCATAGCAACTACATACATTAATCTTGAACATTAATAATTAGCTATACTCTACGCTACGACATGTTGATAATTCAGTTATACATAGAAAATTAAATTTCTACTAAATTAAGTGCACATAATAGCGTATAAATCTTGGAACACCTTGTTATGAAAGTGAGACAGATTCTGGCGAAGATATTTTACCTCAGAAGCCTTTGTTCTAAATCTCGTCCGAATTTCCTATACCTCCTTTTCCCTCTCTTTTTTACGATTGCACAATTTGCTCTCCGAGTCACGTCAAAACCTGTACTAATTCTTCCAAAATGAATTTAACAGGATAATGTCTGGCTGCGTGAGAAACCCGCCCAAAATTTGACTGTCTTAGTTCTGACTGGATACCGGTGGTCTCTTTGAAAACTGCCTGGGGTAGTAGCACTGACATGTTATAATGTCGGGTTTTCCGGTCTGTAAGCCTAAGCCGACCGGTGACATCACTGGCTGATTGCAAAACAAACAGATTTTCTCACCACTGCGGCAAGATTTTTAAGTTTTATTTAAAAACATAGGAAACGAAAAATGAAAGTTGTATTAATAACATGACAATTGTATTAAAGGTTACGAAACATGCCAATTTCCTACAATTATCCAAGAAAATTTCGATGCATGCCCAAAACTATCAAACTGCTGTAGACCTTGGCTCCACATAATATAATTTTTGGCGATAGATTTCTGAAACATTTTTAAGTGACTGACTTAGCAAACGTGCATTCGCAGTTTAAAAATGTATCCTGTTCGTAAGATTAAAATAGGGAACATTTTATTGCAAGTTTCAAATAGTTGGTAAATAGGTTTGAATGCTTTCGTGCAAACATGGTGTAGTGTACATGCGAATAGGATTTGAATATTTTACTGTGTCCGTCACCATAATGTCACAAAAACATATTTGTTTCTTGAGAACCGTACATCAAAGTGTCCATACAAGTTCTAGAGCGATTTTGCCATTGGAGTTTAGAGACAAAACAGATACGTTTATAGCATTCATAAACTGAACTTACAATCATGGTAGGTCACAAAGGAAGTTTAGGGTTTTTCGGTCACAAAACGAATTAGTTCTTAGGACACTCCAAAGAAATTTTAGGGTTTAGGTAGCAAAAGGTATTAGTTCTTTGGACATTCCAAAGTAAGTTCAAATCTAATTGTAAGGAAATGTGATCAAGCATTTCACAGAGACTATATTTAGACACTTGCAGAAATGGTGCAAAAACAGCTGTTGTGACCTTGAATGCCGGCCAATTCATAAAACATAGCCAGTTATTGAGATCTTCAAAGAAAATATTCATACAAATGTTTGAAAGTGCGTTTCGACGACATAAAGTTTAGTGCTGTTAAACAATTCTAAATTCGAAGGCTACCATGAAAACGTTCTTTGGTTAATCAGTACTGAATCATTCAACTGGTAGTTACGATTTTGCGTTCCGTGTTGTTTGTATTTACAGTGACACATATATCTACACTTTGCTTAGATCATCAACATGTTTTATTTATAGCTCTCTGTATCATTACCCGTTGTTCAACAGCTTGTATGTGGTTGTTATTCACAACAACAGGTCGCTTCCGGAATAAAAGGCTTTCCAGCAAGATGATCATCCATATTTTCGATACTCATATCAGTGTGATAGTAGAATATCGCCCATTTCGGTAGAGAGAAACATAAAAAGGCGTTGGTAGAATAACAATACCTTACAGAAGATCTTTGACGGTCACACCACTAAAGTTCTGTAATCAATCACACCACCAAATCTGTAATCAATGACACTGTATCTGGAACTGCGATATTTTATAATAATTTACTGAAAGTGTATTTGTTTTTGTATTTGCATGCCATAGACCAATTACCCCCTTGACAAATATAAGAACTGATCTTTAGTATGCATACAGATAAGAAGGCATTTTTAAGGATTTGATTTAACAGTTTCAGCGATATTGTTGACGGAGGTAGCTGTGACGCAACTATTTACAGAATTATCTCAAACAATAATCTTATACCAAACGCTCGACGGGAAAAGGGGAAGCAGGGGCTTACTCATGTATCTTTAATAATTGTCAGCTATTCTGTTTCAATCGACAACTTTAACCAACCCCAAACTGTGCTTGTAAATAGAACTTTTAAGGTTCATCTTCAACCTCCCTAAACAGTCAAGTGAAAATATCACGTTTGCCACATGTCTTTGAGTCAGCCTTCGACATCTACATAGACCAGTAGTCTTTACATATCAATCCATTTGTCTTTTCGTCTTGGTACGAGTGTCCATTGCTTTGAGTTACGTATATTATATTTGTAACAGAGTAAACTCGGAAAAAAAAAGATTGGCAAACAGAAAAGGTCAACTAGGAACACTTTAACGCCTATTGTGTATATGAAAAGATTCGTATATAATCAAAGTGTAATAACATAACCATTTGCAATTGCATTACAGTTAACAGCTGTACACTTACAGACCCGTTTATTTATGAAAGGATAGTTTACACGGGCTTTCAGAACATTGAGAAATACATATATAAACGTAAAACGATATTTATATACAACTTAATGAACTCTAGTAGGTGCGCCAAATTGTCCATTCTTATGAGAAAGGTACTCTCGTATATATTGACATAACAAAGTGTCTGGAAGAGGTAGTTATAAGGTATTGTTCAGTATATTTCTTAGTAATTTGTAATGTGATGTCAGCAGTTATTGTGGTATTGTGGTTATATTGTGGTAAAAAAATAACTTCCCTCCATTACAAAAATTACATGCATGAAGTTGGTCAGACTTTATATTCATTTGCAATTCTCGTGTATAATTCTATTTCATAAATTCCACTGCTAACCATTTGTTCGTTATGTTTATCTTTCAACATATGAACATCGAAATTAACATTCTTGTCGTAAAGTTTTTCAGGCACTGAATGTCCATAGTCCATGTTGAAGAATAGCTGTATGTATTAGAAGAAAGATTATGCAATTAACTATTTCATGTACGGATATAGCATCGAAGGGATGAACAAATAATTACAGTCATGTCCACTGGGTTTTCATTAAAAAGTGTGCATATTTTAGACTCTTTCTCAAAGGCGAATAGCGCACACAAACTTTCCTGGCCGCAATAACGTCCGCAGGAAATGGCATTTCTATCCGGAAATGACGTATTTGTAGTGTATCCAGTCACATCAGACTCCACTCTGACGAAATTGTCCATCTCCAGATCACCAGCTACAAATATAAAAGGGTTGGCGAAAATGATTCAACAAAGTTTGGAGTTGTTTTCGATACTTTGTGAGCGAATTTAGCTCATCTCAGATGCATTCCAAAACATATCAAATGAAAGTTTTGAATACCTTTTTTTAGCAAGAAAATGACTTTAAGGATGCGTTGGCTGTTTATATATTAATTTGCATTAATAAAATGGCTGATTTTAACTCAAGATAATGGAACGGATTGGATACTCAAATTACATTCAGGAAATGGATGCCAAGTAAAAGTGGGAAGTTAAATTGTTTCATATTTGTAGCTCTAGTGGATATATTGTAAATTACTCAGATTTTGAAGATAGTAATATAAACCTGTCTTAAAGAGAATACATAAGAGTACAACAACAACAACAACATCAACAACAACAACAGCAACTACCGTTTTAGAGATGAAAATAATATTGACATCTACCATGTCACCAGCTTGTATATTGTCATGGACGAGGATCCAATGTCACCGCTATGCGAAATAAAGTATTGATCAAATCAGTATTAGCAACCCTTGAATTTCCGCCCGATACAGAAAACCACAATGGCCTCTATGTCATGAATTACAAATCATGGAGAAATAAATGATGATATCTAGATGACGTAGAGAAAATGAACGTAATATGTTATCTTTGCATAAAAACGGTCCATACTGCAAAATTATGTAGATGGTGGAGGTTGCTAATGTTTCATGTAGTAAAATAAAACGTTTATGCCACAATGTGGATCGAGTGAAAATATTTCTGTTGAACAAGGTAGATGATTCTACTCGAATGGATTCCCCAAAGGATCCTTTGAAAATGGCTATGAAAATAATCACTAATGTGTACTAGAAGTTTATTTTAAAAGGACCAACCGTGGATTTCGACGGGCGGTTTTTTTTCAAAGTAGAGACGATTACAGGTGAAAAAAGGTTTGCGTGAAGGAGGAATGGAAACGTTAGTGCTCAATTATTCTAAGTGTGAAATAGAAGATGAAGGAATATTTTCAAACACGAGATTGTGAAGGGCGTACAAGGTGTGTCTGACTGGGTTCGGTTCTACAGTGGAGGAAAAATGAATAATTGGGATAACGTGAATACGAATGTGCTAGAAATGTAATCTAGAAAGGCAGATATACGTCATCTTGTGAATCAAAATTACCATTCAACAACACTATCAATGAAATGCATGGATCTTCGGCAATAACAGACTTTGAGAGACCCGGGGTGGTAAAAAACACTCGCCTTTACCGATCAATGCTATTTCATTTATGTTCGCGTGGGTCTGAGTTTCCGGCTCATCCAATGTCGGCAAATGTGAAAGCTGCCAGTAGTTTCCCACGGATTGGTTGTTGTTCGGTGGGTTCTTCCCCCACCAGTTATGCTGGCCGCCACGTATAGCCTATCGGAGAAATGGCGTTAAACCCAAAACAACAACAACGACAGTCTTTGAACCGATTATTATTATTATTATTATTATTATTATTATTATTATTATTATTATTCCTCCATTACACAGCCTCTTAGCAGTATCTGTATTTATCGGAAATTTAGATACTTCCTATGAAATTATATCTTTGGGACCTTCCATAATATCCTTGCTTTTCTGTGGAGTTCCGCTTTCTTTGGTAGGTCTGGCTTAAGGTATATTACACGCTTCTTTTGGCTGTAGTTTAATTTGTGTGTTATTGCATCTAGTGCTCATACCAATGATGGTGTTATAGTTGTTTAAGTTGTCAAGACCTTTGTAGGTACTTTAGCCAGGTCACAGTACAATGTTACTTTATATTTATTTTTTCGCTTGTGGGTTATGTAGGAGTTTCCTGGTTCTGCTACGTTGATGTTTGTCAGGTTCTTCTACCTGTATACCACTAACATGTCCTGCATCTAGTAGAGTATGTTCGGCATTTCTCCATGCTATTTTCAAACGCTTTCTACTTTCTGCCTTGCGATTATTACTGAATTCCAAATTTTCTAGACAGCTGCCAGTGTACGGCTGTGACTATTTTTGTCGTGCTGCTATATGTACTGACGCGGGGCTAGCTCGCTGCATTTTCTGATAATGTGACTGACCGCACCATTCTTGTCCATGCACATTCTAGACAATAGTAAGACACATTGGTTGGTACGCTTGCTTTGACTAGCGCTGGTACCAAGCCTTCTATGTTTTTTTATTTAGCTCTCGCAGTCGGGGCCCACTTATTACTCGGTGCCCCGTATCAAGTGCCCATCTATTGCCTTTTTCCTCCATTGTAATTTTTCTTTTTTGTACCTTCCTTGCTTAGCTATCTTTGAGAAGAGCACGTACTGGAACTAAAACTATGACTTCTGCAGCACTTTTAATGACAAATTTGCCAGGATCATCTTTTCCGCTTCAACACAGGCTTGAACGCATCTCAGATTTTTCCGCTCCTTCTTCAAAGATATCGTCCATTCGTATTAGCTCTTGGATGCAGTGCGGCAAGTCGTAAGTCACACGTCCCAATTCGCCGTCATTGGTCCAATTCACGATGCCGTCTGTGCAACTGATGATGGAGACTGCTCATTTATTGATAGTGTGACAATACTGCACCTACATATTATTTACAAATACGTTCTTCATACTTCGATATCAATCATTTCTTAATACACTTTTCATTTCATCATGCTTTATATTTGCTGTCTCAAGAGCTCGTTGAGTATTTGTAATCGTTCTCATCTCCTAGCCGTTTCATTCTCTGGTTTGTCTAAGGAATTGATTCCATCTATTTTTTTTTTATAGTTTCTAGGATGTCACGTACATTCTACACTGGCACTTGTAAATCATGGAATCGTAGCTCGCGTTAGCATATAATTTAGCATCTGCATAAAGAACTTATGCTGACTGATTTTAAGACAGTCGATGGGTTCTAACCTAGTCTACAGGATCAGAAATACACGTGTATGAACCATAATTTACAAGTCACGTGTCGACAGATAAGTAAATCTCCAATCAGAAGTTGTGGTGATACAGTAGGATGAATCTCTCCCCATCGCACACTCACTCTTTCATTCTCATCTATATGATGTGGGCTGGATAAAAAAGACATTAAGAAAAAATTGCGATGGTTGCTGCCGAACAGACTAGGATATTAATATCCTCACATCCTACAGTAATGACAATGCAATGGTAAATGGAAACTTATATTAGGTATGTACATGTTTAAGTTATCAGTACCCATCATTTTAACGTATTTCCGGTAATTGAAAACATTCGATTCTCTCGAGTCTTACTGCCAATCTTATAAGAATCCACAGATGCTGTAACAACTGAATCCTCAAATTGATGATGGCAATATCTTCGGAATGAATATTGACATATCAGCTGTTTTAGGTTTTTGTCCCTGAAAGAATAATGGCATTTGAAGATGATTTTATTTTATTCCGTTATCAAAGTAAAACGAGGGGTAAATACGGAGAACAACACTTGTTGAAAGGGACGAGTAAAGTAGCCGTTTCTGAATGGTAGAATGCCATTGATGACGTGATGGTAAGTGTATACATTAGCATGAACTAAGATTCAAAACAATCTGAAACTCTTTCAGGATGAACAGTGTCAGTTTCGCTAGAAACACTAGTGCACAAATATGTACAAAAACGAAAGAGATGAAAGGGACAATCAGTGATACGTATTGAAAAGAACAACGTTGGTCTATAAGAAAAAAGTATGTACCTTTAAGAAATCAGAAATGGAAATAAAGTTGACAGAAAAATGACATTTGGGGAAAATAGTGTTGCTACGACAATGGATGGACCATATAATGAAAGTACGATTTGATCTACTTCGAACAAATAGGTTGCGTGCTCATTTTGTGACAGACTAATGGTTATTACTTAGGACTTGTTACCTGAAGTAGATGTAACAGTGGGTGTTGCAGCCGTTGTTACTGTAAATTCAGAAGAAACGTGAAGTGTGTATAGGTCGCTTCATCAAATGTGACAGGGCAAAAAAAGAATTCTGTCAAACCTACATACCTGACACTCGAGATTAACTCCTTCACGAAAACTTGTATAAAGAAAATCGGAAATTTACTCATTGCAATAAAATGCTGTTTAATTACTTTCTTATGAATACACAGTCTTTTACATAGATAAAGCCCCCAGTTTTGGAACAGAAAGTGTTACGTACTGAGATATAACGACAACCTTCATATGGTCCTGATATCCAACCATGACGAGGAAAGATCTCGTTATACACAGTAAGCACAAATGTTGATCATTGGAAAAAATATTGCCCTCAGTAATAAAAAAAATATTGTTCATTAAGGTTTTGTGTGGTCCTTTATTAGCAGTTATCTGGTAAACTGTATATATATATATATATATATATATATATATATATATATATAGAGAGAGAGAGAGAGAGAGAGAGAGAGATAAGCAGTTTTATTAATATTTTGATTATGTATAATGCATATTTGAATAATATATATATAATATATATTAATATAATATTGACGAATGTTTGTGTTTTTTCTGAACTCAAGTTATATAATAAAAATTTATTAAAAAATTATGGTGTGCATAATATTTATAATCATAAAATGAATAAGTATTTTATAAATAATTAATCATAATATATTCAGAATTAATTTTAAAAATGCCCTTTCATTTGTAAAGAATTATTAAACTTATTTTTATGGTATTAGTTTGTACTTTCACTAGTCAAGTTATTCAGTAAATTAGAATAATATAAAATTATTCTTAACTAAATTGTAGACAGGGGACATAATGTAAAAAAAAATAAATAAAAAAATAAATAAATTAAAAGAAATTGATTAATGAATATCGTAGAGTGTTTTGGAATTCAGGCCTTTTGGATATACCGTATTAAGACGGTGAATCCAATAGGTTTCCTTTAGCAGACATCCCATCTCAGAATCAGCTATAACAATAGGTTGAAAGGAGAAATCTTGCAAAGAATGGGAATTCTTGTTAAAATGTGCGGCAACGTGAGATGAAAATGATTGATCGATATAATTTTTTTTATGTCTGATCTATGTTGGTTCATACGTTTAGATATTGATAGATATAGAGTCTGATGAAGCAATAAAGCGAAACCGGTCACACATTCTACGTGTTGGTATTGTTTATTTTGTGTGTATATATATATATATATATACATATATATATATATATATATATATATATATATATATATATATATATATATATATATATATATATATATATATATGACTTCAATATATTTACTGTATGTTCTTAGCAGGGGCTGGTAGTACCAGATCACTTACTATCGTTATTTATTATTACCTGGTGTAGGGCTAAAAGAACGCCCCAAGATCACTTAAGAATTAAAATTATTACTATTTCGTATAGGAGAACAAGAACACTGCAAGATCACGTGATATTTTATGTATTATTATCTCGTGCAAAGATACCAGAAATTTTGAAACCACTTCATAAGTTTAAATTTTACTAGCACGTGCAGGGGTACTACATCACCACCATCATGTGTAGGAGCACGAGAACACCCCTAGACCATTTAAAATGAATCGTCCAGAAATTCAAACTACCGTATTGTCATTTTCATTACCATTCAGTATGCTCAATACTGTCAAATATATACAACATCAGTACAAAATATAAACATATTTTCACACCGCACAAATACCATTCTGATGTATGTGAAAATCTTCTTAAATCGAGGATTATTTATGTATCCATTAGACAGCATTGTCTGCAAAAACAATATTTGTGGCATGTGCTAATATACAATACGAAAATTCTCCAGAATTACTAATGGTTAGATGCTAAGATCAAGCCTTCTTTGTTGCTATGGTTTCAATGGTCACAGGAATTAAGATGTCGAATGAATACATCCTCGGGCTCGAGGCACCAACGATTGGGTGCGAACCCCGTTGTAGTTATTCCTTAAGTTCTTGCACTGCTGGAGAAGTAACATAATCATAAGGGCCAAATGCCAGATCACTAGTCTTGAACTTTTGTCAGACTTGAAGTCGAATATGTTTTACATCTCTAAATGTTAGTAGCTAAATATGTTTTGAAATTTTCTAGTATAAATAAATAAAAAGCGTGAAATATAAAATAAAATGGGATAAACTAAATAAATCAAACCAGTGAATATATACAATTAATTTTGTCGCATACCAAACAATTATTAGTGAAATATATATTTTAAATATCCTTTTTGAAATAAATCAATTATTAGGACTTAGAATCTTGATTTAGCGATTCGAAAACAAGTGAGAACAAAGCATCGACGTACTTATTTGAGTTATTCAGCTAAACAAAATTAAATCTATATTTTATTATTTTTATTTAAGTAGAATTATATTAACATATATTTAAGAATTTTGCTTTGTATTTAACTATACATATTTCCATATAGTTAACTTCGATGTATATATGTAGGGAAAATATATCTTTAAACATTAAAACTTTTAACATATTTACCAAAAGCAAAAATCTTAACGACTGTGTATTTGGTCCGGCTTATCAAGTAGTCCAAAGAACACATCTTCTCCTCACTCCTACTGTCTTTAGTTCCCCATTACTAGGACAATGACTGGGTCATGCTTGACAATTGAGGATGGATATTACCATCAAACACTGACATCAAGTTGGTTACTTATTCCTTATTCCCGATTGAATAAGGAATAAGTAACCAGTCACTTATTCCCCATTCACCTATTTCTACATACATTTGGTTACTTATTCCTTATTAACATCCATTTGGCTATTCATTCTTTATTCACAGTTCAATAAGTAATTGGTTATAACTTACTTATTGAAGATTAAATGGCCTTCAGGGCATGTATTGGTGTTGGTCTAACCCAGTTAGGGAAATAAGAGCGTCCTTTGGTGCCAGCTATATAAAGCTGACTAGAGACAAATCCTGGACTATGTGAAAGGAGGGGTTAGGATATTGGTGTTTATACATAATTAGTAATTTGAGACAGGATTAATTAGTTGTGTTAGGTGTTTGGATTGTGTCCTGCTGTGCATGGCGCGAACTAATAGTATTCGGATTCGAAAAGCTTACTAATGACTCAAGTTAACTTGAAACCACAAAAAAAAAACCAAAACCCATACAAGTGTGAAATTGGAGATTTCTCTTTTGTGTTCATAACGTGTCTAGAAAAGAATTATTTCAAGTATCTTCGGGTTTAGGAAGCCTTCAGTTGACATAGACTGTTGTCTTGAAGTCCTTGGAACTGGGTAAGCAAGCATACGGGTAGGTGTATGAAACACGCTCAGTGTGGATCAAATCTATCGATACTTAGTACGAATTAAACCCGTACCTAAATGATGTTGATTGCAACGTCTGATGGACAGTTTCTATTCAGGAATCTGTTCCAACAGAAGCCAAAGTCATTAAAAAAAAAATTCGTTTAACCGATTTCCAGAAATTGGGTCTACACAAAGGGAGGGGGCGAAAGATTATATCTTACTTATACAGGTGGGCCAATACCTCTCCTCTTTAACGAGTTTTGACATGAACCTTTTTCTCTGACATTTTATCTCTAGGGGATAGTGTCAAGCCACGAAAGAAGTCCTGAAGAATCTCAGCGAGAGGAATCGGCGAAAAAAGGGACCACCTACGAGCACCGGGAAAGAAAAAGACGCATAATTTGGATCGATTGAAAAGATTGTTAATTACTGAACCCCTAACTACAAGATATTGATTTCAACGCCTCTTGGACAATATCAAGTTAGGGATCTCTTCCAGCTGTAGGAAAAGTTTAAAGAAAATTCGTAGACCCGATTTATTGGAATCCGGAGATTAATATATGATAGTTGTAACAAAGTCCATTAGCGGATTACCTGTTCAGTCCATATCTGGTTCCTTACAGTTCACGACTAAAATGATTTTGACATTTATTATTGTAGGATATCTTCTAAACGGAGATATATTAGACTCCCAAAAAGCATTTCTGACGGTGTTTGTCTAATGCAAGCGGAAAGTAGATTGCAGCCACACTTTGCGATGCCTGAACCCTAACTCAGAGAATTTTGATTTCAACCCTTGTTTGAAAGTCCGTAAAGAGTGACCGATCCCAACAGTAGGAAACCTCAGAAGAAAATTTACCGAGACGATTTCGACGAATTCGCGGTTAGCTGAAAGAGGTCGGGCACAACACATGCGATCAGAAGATTATACCTTACGTATATAGATCGGCCTCTATGTTTCCTCTTTAAAGAGTTCTGACAATGGACCTTCTCTGATATTTTATCTCTGTGCGATAGAGTCCACCCGCGAATGAAGTCCTGACGAATAACGTCGATAAGTAACAATGATGGGTACCGGGTATGAACAACACTAAAATGTTATAGACTGTATCAAAACTGAGCACTAATTCAACCTCTACTAAGAGGATTTTGATAACAACGCCTCTTGGATATTATGTAAATAACAGTAGGAAAAAGTGGAAGAAAACAAGTCGAGACAATTTCGAGAAATTCTCGGCTAGATAAAGTTAGTAGAGCACAACAAACGACGTAAGACTTTATATTACGTTTACATTTGGACTAATAAGTACCAACTTTATACAGTTTTTACATAGATCCCTATTTGATATTGTAATAAATTTTAGAGTATCCGCCATTTGTAATTTATATATAGCTCTCCGTTTTAAGGATTTCATAGACTTTAGTGATCACTTGTTTGATTTTGGGAAGTCGGTGTCCTCAGCCCGACTAATTAGCCGATTGCTGGGGGAAAACGTCACAGATTGCAGTTTTGATCAGATTCCAGCATGGCATGGTTTAATTTTATAGTCAGTTCAGGTCAGAGTCCCGTAAGTGTCCCTGGAGCTGTGTAGTCCCTATTAAAACCTAACTGTATGGAACGATTATGTGAGTCCATTTGCAGTATTTGTGATGGGTGACTGGTGAATTGTACAATAGAGTAATTGAGAAGGGACGGTTCCGGTGTCTGGAGACAACGCCGTCTACAGCAGCACACCAGGCTCCAGGTCGTTGTCGAGCGCAATTAGCATTGCAATCGGCCCGTTAGACATTTTCTGAACAGAGAGCAGTAGCAGATGTCGCGGCAAGGCGGAGGCACGCGACCATCCCACGAGCCAAAACCATCCAATGGGTCACGCAGTTTTGCGAGTTGCCGAGGTTGACAATGCCGACATTTGTACACCTCGCCATGGCAGAAAGGGGCCTTATTTCGATACTGTATAAAAGGCATTGAAATCAAAATCGTCTAAATAAGGGTTCCATGAGAACAAGCTATTGATACAGTTTATTAACATTTGCGTGTTTTTCATAGCCGGTACCCCGAAGACGCCCCTTATTTGGTTGTTTCGTCTTAACGAAATGCAGCAGGACTTCCTTCGTAGGTGGACTCTATCTCCTATAAATAAAATATCAATGAAGGGTCCATGTCAATACTTTTTAAAGTGGGTACGTAATTTCCCAACTATATACGTAATGTAAAATCTTCTTACAGAATGTGTTTTACCCGACCCCCTTTATATAGCCGCAAATGTCTCGAAATTAGCTCATCGAATTTTCTCCAAACTTTGCCTACTGTTGGAACACATATCAACCTCGAAACCGCCGAGGAGGTGTTGAAACAAAAATCCTCTAAGTAGGTTTTAAATTGGGTCAAATTATTGTAGCGGGAACTCCCTCTGCTGCACTACACTGAGTCTAGCTATCTCGGGTTGTTTAGGATAGGTCTTTGTATTTGGAGTGATACCCCGCTGAAGTTCTCGGAGGACTGGTGCTCCAGAGTGCGACAGATTTCTACCCCAGCGGGATACCGTCTTATTTCTGCCTTCTTATCGCCGACTGAGTCGCTGGGTCGCTGAGTCGCACTGGGTGTCCTGTGGTCGGCGACTGCTTGGTCAACTGAGTCGCTGGATCGTCGACTGGATCGTCGTCTGGATCGCCAGGTCGCCGACTGGGTCGCTGACTTGCTTGCAGAACGCCGACTGGGTCGCCCAGTTGTCGACTGGGTCGCGGAGTCGTCGACTGGGTCGCTGAGTCACCGACTGTGTCGCTGACAGGGTCGCTGAGTTGCTGACTTGGTCGCCGAGTCGCCGACTTAGTCTCCGAGTGAGTCGCAGAATCGTCGACTGTGTTGCTGTGTCGCAGAGTCGCCGACTGTGTCGCAGAGTCGCCGACTGGGTGGTCTGTGAGTCGCAGAGTCGTCGACTGGGTGTCCTGTGGACGCCGGCTCACCGACTCGCCGACTGGGTCTCAGAGAAGCCGCCTGGGTCGCAAAGTCGTCGACTATGTTGCTGACTGTGTCGCAGAGTCGCCGACGGGGTCGCAAATTTGATCGCAGAGTCGCCGACTGGGTCGCAGTGTCGCCGACTGTGTCGATGACTGTGTCGCAGAGTCACTGACATGTTCACCAGCTTGGTCGCAGAATCGCCGACTGGGTCTAAAAACTTGGTCACAGATTTGTTGATTGTGTCGCTGACTAGGTCGCAGAGTCGCCGACTGTGTAGCTGAATGTCGTGCTCGCGCGTCGTTACTCGATCAAGATCGACACACAGGGAGACGAACAGTGCGAAATGATGAGGCAAGAGATATTATCAGTTAAAATGTGTATTGTCGCAAGATTTCTGCGTTTCTTTGACGAGCCTGTATCCTGGTGGACGAAAGTCTTTGTCCCTACACTTTTTAAATTCACCCGCCTGGATTTTTCCTGTTCGGCTAACTACGACGAAATGTGCTTGCTTCGGCGGGTGGTTATACTGCTTCATTTGCAAGGGAACGTCTTTACACAATACCGCTTCATAACACACCACCATCGCAGCAGCAGTTGGTAGGTATATATATCCAGGCGGAATCACGTGACCCAAATTAAGACGCTAGACGGCATTACAAAGCCCGCTAACATTTAAAATTAAACATAAACGTTAACGAAACTAAAATTAGCTTATATGAAACGAAAATTACTTCGTGGATCGCCTCTATCACTTTGATATCAAATGTCAAAGAAGGGTAAATATCAATACTCTTTAGGAGGTTACGTAATATCCAACTTTACACGTAAGATATAATATCCTTACGGCATGTGTGATACCCAACTTCTTTATCTAACCGAGAAAATCTCGAAATCGGCTCTTCGAATTTTCTTTAAACTTTTCCTCCTGTTGGAAACGATACCGAGTAAGATATCGCTGAAGAAGCGTTGAAATCAAAATCCTCTTGGAAGGGCTTCAAATAGTTAAAATATTGAACCAATCGGCCTACATTGTACATGTGTTTTCATACCCAGTAACCATAGGGACCCCCTAATTTCGCTGATTCTTGTCGACGAAATGCGTCAGGACTTCCTTCGTTGGTCGCCTCTATAAAACAGAGATAAAATCTTCAGGAAGGGTCCATTTCAAAACTCTTTAAAGAGGGAACGTAATGTCCCGACTGTATAAGAAAGATATAATCTTCATACGGCATGCAGTGTACCCAAACCCGTTATACAGTCAAACGTTTTTCGGAATCGGCTCGACTAATTTTCTTTAACATTTTCCTATTGGTGAAACACACACAGATCTAGATACCGCCGAGGAAGCGTTGAAAACAAAATTATCTAAGTAATTGTCAAATTAAAAGTGATTGATCCAATCGATCCACATTGTGCGTGTTTTTCATACCCAGTACCCATTGGGTACCCCTTATTTCCGTGATTTTTGTAGACGAAATTCGACAGCACGGCCTTCGCGAGTCGATTCTATCCCCTAGAGATAAAATGTCAAAGAAGAATCCATTTCAAAACTCTTTCAAGAGGGTACGTAATGTCTCAACTGTATAGGTAGGATATACATTACGGCATGCAGTGTACCCAAACCCCTTGATCTAGCCGAAAATTTCTCGAAATCGGCTCGACGAATTTTTTTTGGACAATTTTCCTACTGTTAGAACAGATACAAATCTAGATACCGCCGACGAGGCGTTGGAATCAAAATCCTCTAAATATGTGTCATGTTAGTATAAATATTGATCCAATCGATCCTAACTGTGCTTGTTTTTCATACCCGGTACCCATAGGGTGCCCCTTCGCGGGTCGATTCTATCCCTTGACATAAATTCTCAAAGAAAGGTACATGTCAAACTCTTTTAAGACGGTACGTAATAGTCATGGGTGTACGCAAGATATAATCTCCGTACAACATGTGTTGTACTCAAACTCCTCTCTATAGCAGCAAATTTCTCCAAATCGGCTCGACGAATTTTCTTCAAACATCTCTTCTGCTCGA
This sequence comes from Megalonaias nervosa, assembly GCA_016617855.1. Classification (NCBI taxonomy): domain Eukaryota; kingdom Metazoa; phylum Mollusca; class Bivalvia; order Unionida; family Unionidae; genus Megalonaias; species Megalonaias nervosa. The sequence goes on from JAECUM010017695.1 coordinate 28,446, forward strand.
ACATATTCCTAGCTAGATATTTTCCAGGAGGCGTTTAAATCAAAACTATCGAATTCTGTGTTGAATTAGTACAAATTATAATTTATTATTGCTCAAATCAATCTGTATTAAGTGTGTATTTCATACCCGTTACCCTTAGGATGCCCCTTATTTGGATGATTCCTCTCCTTGACATTCGTCAGGACTTGCTTCCTAGGTCCAATAGAGATGAAATGTCATTGAATGGGTCCATGTCGAAACTCCTTAAGGAGGGGAGGTAATGTCCCAACATTATACTTAAGATATAATCTTCTTACGACATGTGTTCGGCCCGAACTCCTTTATCTAGCCGCGAATTTCTCGAAATCGGCTAGATGAATATCTTTTGAAAATTTTCCTATTGCTAGGACGGGTCCCTCATTAGATACTGTCCAAGAGACGTCCAAAGCAGTCTTATGATCAGGAGTACAGCTAGTACAAATGATTGATCTTTTAACATTTTTGTATTATTCATACCCGACACCGATAGTACGCCCTTATTTCGCTGTTTTCTCTCGACAAAATGTCAGGAGGTCCTTCGTTAGTGGACTTTGTACCCTAGGGTTAAAATATCAAAGAAGGGTCATTGTAAAAACTGAATAAAGAGGGGGCGTAATGGCTGAAATGGAAACGTAAGATAAAACCTTACAGCATGTGAAAAACTCTAATTGCTTTACCTAGCCGCGATTTTCTAGAAATAGGCTGGAAAAAGTTTCTTCTAATGTTTCCTACTGTTAGAACGGATCACTACTTTTCTAATGTCCATGAGACGTTGAAATCAAAATCCGCTAAGTAGGAGTACAATTAGTACAACATACTGATACAGTCTATTAAAATTTGCTTCTTTTTCATACCCCGTACCCACAGCACGCACCTTTTTTCGCTGATTACAGTCGACAAAGTTCGACTGGTCTTCCTTCGTAGGTGGAATCTATACACTAGAGATACAATATCCAAGAACGTTCTGTGTCAAAACTCTAGAATGGGTGGACGCATTGGCCAAAATGTAAACGTATGGTATAATCTTCTTACGGCACGTATTGAACCAGACCTCCTTCACCTAGCCGTTGATATCTCAAAATCGGCTGGAGGAATCTTCATGAAAGTTTTCACATTGCTAGGACGGGTACCTATTTAGATAGTGGCCAAGATACGCTGAAATCAAAATCCTCTAAGTAGGAGTACAATTAATACAAATTATTGAAACATCTATTAACATGTTCGTGTTTTACATACTCGACACTCACTAGGCGCCCCTTATATCGCTATTTCTTGTCCACGAAATTCGTCAGGACTTCCTTGTTTGGTGGACTTTATACTCGTAAGACAACGTATCACTCGAACTCCTGTCTCTACCACGAAATCTCGAAATCGGCTCCAAGACTTTTCTTCGAACATTTCAAACTGTTAGACCGGGTCACGATTTAGATACTGTACAAGAGACGTTGAAATCAAAATTCTCTAAATTGGAGTACAATTATTAAACTATTGATACAATCAATTAAGTTTTGCGTTTTTTCATACCCGGTTCGTATAACCTACTCCCCCTTATATCGCTGACTCCTCTCGACGACATTCGTGAGGACTTCCTTCGTAGATGTACTCTATCCCCTATAGATATAATATTATAGAAAGATCCATGTCAAATCTCTAAAGAGGGGACGTAATGGCCCAACTGTGTTCATAAGATATAATCTTCTTACGGTATGTGTTGTTCCCGACCTCCTTCATCTAGCAGCGAATTTCTCGAAATGGGCTCAACCAATTTTCTTAAACTTTTCGTACTTTAAGAACGGGTACCTAACTAGATAATGTCAAAGAGGCGCTGAAATCAAAATCGTCTAACTAGAAACTCAATTAGTACAAACTATTGATACAAATATATAAAGATTTGAGGTTTTTTCATACCCAGTACCCATAGGACGCCCCTTATTTCCATGTTTCCTCTGGACGAAATTCGTCAGGACTTCCATCGTGGAAGGACTCTATCACCTAGAGATAAGCATATCGAAGAAAGGGCCCATGTCAAAGTTCTTAAGAGGGGAAGTAATACCCCAACTGAATACGTCAGATATCATCTTCTCACGGCATGTATTGTACTCGACCTCCTTCATCTAGTCGCGAATTTCTCCAAATTGGCTCGACGAAATTTCTTCTAACTTTTACTACTTTTAGAACGGATCACTAATTAGACGCTGTCCAGGAGCAGTTGAAATCAAAATCCTCTAATTTGGAGTACAATTATTAAAAACTATAAATAACATCTATCAATATTTGCGTGTTTTTCATACCCGGACACATAAGGCGCCATTTATTTCGTTGTTTCCTCTCGACGATATTCGTCAAGATATTCTTCGTAGGTGGACTCTATCCCCTACAGATAGAATATCAAGGAAGGGTCATCTCAAAACAGTACAAAGAGGTGAAGTAATGGCCCAATAGTAAACGTAAGATATAATCTTAAGGCATGTGTTCTGCTCGACTTCTTTTATCTAGCAGCTAATGTTTCGAAATCGGCTCGACGAATTTTCTTCAAAACTTTCCAACTGTTAGAACGGGTTGTTAATTTAATACTGTTAAAGAGACGTTGAAATCAAACTCCTCTAAGTTGGAGCACAATCAGTGATACATTCTATTAACATTTACGTGTTTTTTATACCCGGTACATACCGTTCGCCCCTTATTCCGTTCCTATCTCTTGACGAATTCATCAGGACTCCCTTCGTGGATAGACTCTATCCCCTAGAAATCAAATATCAAAGAAAGATCTATGTCAAAACTATTAAGAGGGGACGTAATGACCCAACAATATATGTATGATCTCATCTTCTGACGGCAAGCGTTGTACTCGACTTCCCCATCTAGCCGAAAATTTCTCAAAATCGGCTGGACGAATTTTCTTCAAACTTTTTCTACTGTTGGAACGGGTCCCCGTATAAATACCGACCAAGAGACGTTGAAATCAAAATCATCTAAGTTGGAGTACTCTTAGTACAAACTAGTGATACAATCTATTAACATTTGCGTGTATTTCATACACGGGACATATAGGGCACCCTTTATTGCGCTGTTTCCTCTCAACGAAAAACATCAGGACTTTCGTCGTTGGTGGTCGCTATCCCCTAGAAGAAAAATATCAAAGAAGGTTCCATATCAAAACTCAGTGAAAAGGTTACGTAATGGCCCAAATGTAAACGTAAGATATAATCTTATAGCATGTGTTCTGCTCGACTTCCTTTATCTAGCCGCTACTTTCTCGAAATTAGCTCTACGAATCTTCTTCAAACCTTGATTACTGTTAGAACGGGTCCCTAATTAGATAATGTCTGAGAGACGTTGAAATAAAAATCCTCTAAGTTGGAGAACAATCAGTACAAACTAGTTATACAATCTATTAATTTGCGTGGTTTTCATACCTGATACCCACGTACACCCCTTATTTGGTGGTTTCCTGTTGACGAAATTCGTCAGGACCTCCATACAAACTAGTTATACAATCTATTAATTTGCGTGGTTTTCATACTTGATACCCACGTACACCCCTTATTTGGTGGTTTCCTGTTGACGAAATTCGTCAGGACCTCCATCGTGGATGGATCTATCCCTTAGAGATAAAACATCAAAGACGGGTCCATGTCAAAGCTCTTAAGATGGGACGTAATGACCCAACTGATTAGGTATGATGTCATCTTCTGACGGCATGTGTTGTACTCGACCATTTTTCTCCAATTGCGAATTTCTCGAAATTGGCTCGAAGAAGTTTCTTTACACCTTTCCTACAGCAAGAACGGGTCTCTATTTAGATACTGTCCAAGAAACGTTGAAATCAAAATCCTCTAAGTTGGAGTACAATCAGTACAAACTAATGATACAATCTATTAACATTTGCATGTTTTTCATACCCGGTACCCATCGGGCGCCCCTTATTTCGCTATTTCATTTCGACAAAATTCATCAGGACTTCCCTTGTGTGTGGTCTCTATCCCCGAGATATAAATATCAAAGAAGTGTCTATGTCAAAACTTAATCAAAAGGTGACGTAGTTTCCCAAATGTAACGTAAGATATAATCTTACGACATGTGTTGTACTCGATCTCCATTATCTAGCTGCGAATTTCTCAACTTTAGCTCGACCAATTTTTTTTCTTCTGTATTTTCATGCTGTTAGAACGGGTCCCTAGCTAGATAATGTCCAAGAGGCGTATGAATCAAAATCCTCTAAGTGGAGATTCCATTAGTACAAACTATTGATGCAATCTATGAATATCTGAGTGTTTTTCACACCCGGTACCCGTCGGACACCACTTATTTCGCTCTTACCACACGACGAAATTCGTGAGGACTTTATTTGTAGATGCACTCTATCCCCTAGAGATAAAATATTAAAGAAGGGTCCATATCAAAACTCTAAAGAGGGGACGTAATGGCCCAACTGTACAACGGTATGTGTTGTACTCGACTTCCTTTCTCTAGCAGCAAATTTCTCGAAATCTGCTCAGCAAAGTTTTGTCAAAATTTTCCTGCTGTTAGAATGAAGCCCTATTTAAATAATGTATGAGAGGCGTTGAAATCAGAATCCTTTAAGTAAGGGGTCAATTGATACAAACTATTGATACGTGCGTGTTTTTCATACCCGGTACCCATCTGGAGTCCCTTATTTCCCTGTTTCCTCTCGACGAAATTCGTCATAACTTCTTTCGTGGATGGACTCAATCCCCGTATAGATAAATATCAAAGAAGGGTCTATGTCAAACTCTATAAAGAAGGGACTCAATGGCCCAAATATATACGTAAAAGACAATTTTCATACAGAATGTGTTGTACCCGACAGCCTTTATATGGCCGCGATCTTCTCGAAATCGACTCGACGTATTTATTTAATTTTTTTACCTTTTAGCACTGGTGCCTAACTAGGAACTGTCCAACAGGTGTTGAAATCAAAATCCTCTAATTAGAGGTTCAATTAGTACAAATCTTGACTCAGTATATTAATCTTTGCGTGTTTTTCATACCCGGTACCCATTGGACGAATATCAAGGTTTGCTATCGACGAAATTCGTCAGGACTTCCTTCGAGAGTTGTCTCTATCCCCTAGAGATAAAATATCAAAGAAGGTTCCATGTCAAAATTGTATCAAGTTACGATGTTCTTACGGCATGTGTCCTACACGACCTCCATCTAGTCGTAGATTTCTCGAAATCGCCCCGACGAATTTTTTTTCAAAAAACTTTTTCTACTGTTAGAACGTGTACCTAGTTAGAAACTATGCAAGAGACGTTGAAATCAACATCCTCTTAACAGGTGTTCAAGTAGTACAAACTATCGATACACTCTATTCACATTTGCGTGTTGTTGTTGTTTTTGTTGTTTTTTTCAGAGAGGATGGGGTTATTACCAGGTACCGATACGGCGTCCCTTATTTCGCTGTTTCCTCTCGACGAAATTCGTCGGGACATTTTTTGTGTGGATGGACCTTTATCCCCTAGAGATAAAATGTCAAAGAAGGGTCTATGTTATAATCTTCTTGCGGCATGTGTCGTACGAGACCTCCGTCATCTAGCTGATTTCTCTAAATCGGCTCAACGAAATTCCTTAGGACTTCTTTCGTGACTGCAATATCCTCTAGAGATAACATGTCAAGAATGGTCCTTGTCAAATCTCTTTAGAGGCGATACTTAACGACCAAACTGTATAAGTAAGATATAATCTTGCGACATGTGCTTTACCCGCTCTCCACTCCCCTTTATGTTACCCCAATTTCTGGAAATCGGTTACAAATATGCTAAGTTCCCCAGTTCCAAGGACTTCAGGACAATATTCAAAGTCGACTGAAGGCTTCTTAAACCCATAAATACTCCACATAATCCTCTTCTAAGGACATAAACCCATAAATACTCCACATAATCCTCTTCTAAGGACATCACGACCAGACAAGAGAAATCTCCAATTTCACACTTGTATGTTTTTTTGTGGTTTCCCTTTTACTTGAGTCATTAGTAAGCTTTTCGAACCCGAATACTAATACTTAACGCCATGCATCACAAGATACGACCCAAATGACTAACACAAGTAATTAATCATATATCAACTTACTAAACACGTATTCCTATCAATATCCTAAACCATTCCTACATATAGTCCGTGGTCCGTCTATATTCAGCTTTATACAGCACTCGTTTTTCTCCAGTCAGGTTAGAGTTACATCAATGCATACCCTAAAGAGCTTTCGTCTGCATTAACTAAGTGGTAACCAAATGCATATTGAATTGGGAATAATGAATAAATAAAAAAAAACTTGGTGTGAATAAGGAATAAGTATTTAAATGTATGTGAAAATATTTGAATCGGGAATAATTAACTGGTTATTTATTCCTTATTGAATAAGGAATAAGTAACCAACCTGATTTCAGTCCTACAAACTGTTTACAAACGAGTGACAACCTACTCGACGACTAGACACTCCCGCAACTTTTATACATATATCCGCTAATTGTATATAAACCATTACCTGTGCTAATGTTAATGGTTTAAGCAAATCTGCATATAATGTATCGATGCTATAAGTAGATGAAATCCTATATGTTACGCCTAAAACTGCTATTATTGTAACAAAATAAAAAAAATTAAAAAGAATTGTTTACTAGCACATGACAAGGCGTTTCTTTCGGGACCAAGTCTTTTAAATATAGCTTTCCTGCAGACATTCTCTTAATTCAAAACCACAATTGTAACATTCTTTTAGCAAGACCTCATATAATCTGTCGAAAGATTACTTTTTATCATCAGCTCTGTGCAGTATATTTTGAACCAGTCGAGAGAAAGATTAAGGCGTAATGTAGAAGTTTATTTGTGTCTCTAACTACATTAGGATCTAAAACAGTTTTACAGTCTTGCTGCATGATTGAATCAAACTCCGTGGTAAGATATTTATTAAGTGAAATAATTCCTCACCTGCAGCCTGAAGCAATTGATATGTCATTCGTAATTGCTTTGAATTAAATTTCTCTCCGGGGAGGAGATAAAAGAAAAATGAAATATGACATTGATTTATTTGAAGAAAAACAATAGAAGACAACAAGGTAGTTGTAATTCTGTGGTTTAGTAACGCTTCATTATCTTCAAATACTTAATAAAGTGCTGGTCTAGCGATTTTATTCGTTAGTTTGAATTTTATTTTGTCCCCTTTGACGAGAGTATTTTTTGACAACAATATAAATGGTCTAGCTGCTTCATACCTACTCCATTAACAGATAATTTTTCTATACAGAAGCAGGAACACGTGAAACCTTTATTTGGTTCAATTATCTAATGAAAATATACTAATGAGATCAATTAACTAATGTGAAATAGTGTAAATTTAAGACCAGATTCGGGTATAAAACAATATCTAAAATTACATTGGAAACTGAAACAGACGGCTAAATACCCGTCGAATTAGACGAACCGTAGAAAAATTATGCATCAAATGTATAGTCTCAATCGTAGTTTGGGACCGAATATGAATTCCTGTCCTTAACATGTGTACAGTGTTTTGCTTCTCTTATAAAAGAAACATTTAACACTTTGCCACTATCATTCGCCACCCTACCTCCAACCGCACCCCACCAATCCTTATCCCCCACTAGGAAACACCTTAGAAACATTCCGTGATTTTTTATACAACGTATATACTGGTTTATACCGGTTTATTGTCAGCACCCTACCGAACATATATACTGGTTTATTGTCAGCTCGCAAAACATTTTGTCCTGAATTTAGAATAAAGGTAGACGTATTCTACAAGGTACTTTAATTTAAAAAAAAACAAAACAAACATATTGCTTATTTTATGACATCTATTTTCACACCAAAAGGAACCTTATTATAATAATACCGTGAAAAATATTACTGCCAAAATAATAAACCATAGACAGGGATGTTTTTGCCTTGAGCAATACTGTAAACGTATATATTTTCGCTATTATCACGGTCATCTGTCTAGCTGGAACTCAAAACAACTTCGACAAGAGTATGAAATAACAATGCACCAATATGTTATACTTACCACCTCTGGAGCACCAGTTTAGTACAGCACGAAACTTTTAAGTTTTACATGAAACCAGCACGAAAATAGGCATCCAAGAAAGTGCCCGGCATCCATATAAAAGGTGTATCTGCAGAGAAATACATGTACACACAGACTCTTAGTAACGAAATACCAGAAATAGTTTTACCTGAACATGTTCCATTGTCAAAGCTCATACCTGAAAATATATAGAAATAATTTACTATTAAATAATGAGACAGATACAAATAGAGCATGCAGCAGAAACAACATTATTGTCTGTGAAGACATTTATTTTGAAATATTGCAACATCAATTATCTGCATGTATAATATGTTATATATTCAAACTTTTGCATGATTTTATTTTATTGGTGGGATAACAGAAAGAGTCATTTCAGAAAATTCAATTGCTCTCCAAAGAAAATTTCTACGCTTTCCAGACAATTAATGTTAATATGAATTATGGTATCATTTTATACCTCCACTCCCTCCTTTTCTTTATGACCCTACACACGCACAGGATCGTGACGCGTGTGGCAACTAAATTCCGTTGCATAATGTATGTCTTCTTTCTGTGTTTTCATATAAAGTTTTGGCGAACAATAATCTAAACTGTTATATCGATTGAAATGTTTGCATTTTTACCTATTGTTATTATTGACAACAAGACAGGAAGCAAATAATAATAATAATAATATTAATATTAATGGGTAGCATATGTACATGCACAATGCCAACTTTAGAAAATTTTCATACCGTGGGTTAGGAAAACGTTGTGTAAAGGACAGTCGGACAGATGGACAAATGGAAAATAAGACAAAAAGGTGCCAGACTATTAAAAATATAATTGAAAAAACGATTATAAATAAAAATTAAAAATGCAGAAATTACTCGAGCATTGTCTTATGTCGCATGGTTCGTATGTGATATTGGGATTCGTCGTGTAACACCAGGGCTGTCCAGAATTGTTCGGATCCCTGCAATATGCTCCAGCAGCGGACACGGTAGAGTCTGGGAAGTAGCTGGCGGTGGTGTAAGGGTGAGAATTAGGAGTCTGGGAGTCCCAGCGCTGACAACTGTATCCGCTCTGCGTACATGTCCGTCTACCCTGGTACTGATGGGACTGACTGGCATTGTAACACTCGTTCTCTGAAAGACAGCAAGCGTAGAAAAAATGTGACTCCATTATTCTCAGTCTCTCTACCACAAACTTTATATCAGATTAAACGCCAAAAATACTCGAAATTTATTAGCCTGAAAGTCAAGCCCAAAGTTAAAATTCTCATATCAGATATAATCCTTGGAGAACATCTGCATCATGCAATTTACATGCGGGAAAAGAGCTAGATTTTAATGGAACCTAATAGATTAAAGATTCTAAATAAATTGTAATTAAATTTACAGAATATCAACATTTTTACAGTTCAATTTGAACCCGAGACCGTGTTTCTTACATGAAGTCGCAAATTCATGGCCATGATATTCGTGAAATGGAACCTGTAAAACCATTTTAATTCATCATTATTGTAGGTCAGCTATTTTAGGTTGCTTGTCTCATCATCCTTTTGAGAAACACGTACTAGCGTGTGTCAGCAATATAACTGTCAACACCCAGCATGTGGGCTAGGTAATGTTAATTTTGCTAAAAGTGACGTCAACTACATGTGAACAATTAAGAACAAGCTTCTGTTAGAATAAAATAAATTTATAAATTATAAATGAATCGTCAACAGATATAATAAAATAAATTAACAAATCGTTGAGAAAAAAAGAGGCCCTATTGTGCCAAAGACCGTTCATCTGGCGGACATCTAAACTAATAGATAAATGCAAGAGCAGCTGGCCAAACAATCTGGGATTGTAAAATGGTTTCTGTGTTTTAAAACAATCTTTACATTCTATTGATATTTTCTTAAGCGAAAACAATTGTATGAAGGATTGACACTTATAGAGGTATATTCATTCACATTTGATAGAAGATCATCGCAATTCGCTTAAAAATGAAAAATGTAAGTCGGAATGCTCTCTAGCAACACTGGCAAAATTCTGTTGGGCGGTATTTGAAAAGAAATCTTTTAAAGGCTTCTCTAATTTTAGTAACAGCGGTCATATTTCATAGCTGATCGGCATCATTTGTACAAAGCTATGGGATCATATATAAGTAAGGTTTTTTCTTTAAAAAATTTAGTCAAATTCTATTAAGCGGGTTTGACATGGGATTTAATGGTTTTACCATTCTATTTCTTTAGTAACGGTAGCCATATATAATGTTTGAATGATGTGCATCATTTGTAACAGTTAGAAAGAATTTATGCAACGATGCTTTTTATTAAACTTGTTTAAACTGGTCACATAGTTATTTAGAAGAGGTTGAAAACAGACGATGTTGATCGAGAAACGACGTACGATGGGCACAAGACCATACCATAAGCTCGTTTGGTCCTAAAGACAGTTGAACTAGCGAAAGGCATGTACATGACGTTGTATCTGAATAATTGGCTCAATTCAGTTGACTATTTCTGGAGTAGTCGCTAAACGTTTTGTCTCTTTAATAACGGCTATAATATATTATTTGTAGCGAATTAAAACGATTTCATTCCAAAATGCTGCGTTCTTTCAAATTTAATTCAAAAATCTACTGCTCGGTATTTGAGAAGAATTCTTTTGGAATATTTGTATGTTTTTAGAAACGGCAGCCATTTTGATGGGGCATCGGCAACGTTTGTGCAAGTTTAAAAGGCCTTCATCCTTTCTGCTATGTTTGACAACATTTTCTTGCGTGGGTTTTGGGATGACAGAGTTTAAGGGTTTTATATTTCTGATAAGTGGTCTGATATTTGATGCTGGATTGGTATAATTTTGGAGACGTAAAAGTCTTTTACGTCAGATATATTATGTTATATTGGGGCAAATTCTGTTTACCGGTTTTGGAGTAGTGTTTCGAAACCCTCCATGTTTAGCAACTGTAGCCCTGTTTTGTGACTGATTAGCATCATTTAAACATAAAAGTTCTTTAAAATGTATTAGGACACATTCTGTCAGATTTGGCCAAATTCTCTACTATGGGTTTGAAGAAAAGTCATCTCAAGACGTTCTATTTCCTTTATGAAAGGGTGGACATATTTGACGGTGGATCGGAATCGTCTCTGTAAACATGAAAGGGTGGACATATTTGACGGTGGATCGGAATCGTCTCTGTAAACATGAAAGGCTTCCTTTCATGCACCCATATGTGATGGCGAATGGACAACGCACGACACAACGCACGGTGAACGATGGACGAAACACGACAACGTGCCTTTTGCTCGGCACAAAGTCGCTAAAGCTAAACAATACAAACTACCTCCCCCACCAGGATTTGGCGGTTTTGTTCTCAACCCCTGCATATGTTCTATTAATCCACAACACTTCATAAAATATTATTGTAATGGCTATTGTTTCATACTTGATGTGAGGGTATACCTATTGTTCTTTTGTCATTGCTTGTAATGTTGATGTCTTCTGTTATCAACCGTTTAAAGTTTCTTTTCCAACAATCTGTGCATTAAATTTCCCATTACAGCGTCTATTGAACTACATCTTTAAAAACGCCTTTGCTGGTGTGCATTTTCCAGCAGATTGTTTGTTTTTACTGCCTCCGTGCATCGAACTTTTAAAATATCCATGCAGAATAAAAATATCATTTAAATAGTGTGTATCGGTGGTGTCATTAGACCACTAACCAATGATATCACTGGCTATCTGTGAGCCAATACAGATAAAATTAAACTTGACATGAAAGTCTAGGTATGTCCAGTTTTGGTTTTGTGTGATCCCTGATCCGCTGAAATTCGTCATTATATAACATAAACAAATTCAAATCGTCATAAATTCAGCATTTTTCATCCAGTTTTCATGTTTTTGTAGTAAATATTCAGATTCCTATTATTTTCTTGCTATTTTCTTTCCAGAGAAGAAAAAAAAATGATTTAATAAAATGTTTTACTAATAAGTAGATTCGCTTTGAAGACAAATTAGTTTAGACTAAACTGGATGAACATAGAAATCCAAATTTATCTTTCTGTCAAATCAGTAAAGCGACCCTGATATTTGAACGATGACATGAAGGCGACGAGCTTTTGGGCCCCTCGGGAGTTGATCATTTAACACTTAAATGTTATTTCTTAGACTGAAATGGGCTATTTTGCTTCCATCTTTTGATGTAGACTAACTGAAAGCTGTCTCTGTGATATATTGAAAATTCAATATGAGGATTATGGATCTATATTTTCCTCTAAGTTGGGCTTGGTCTTTCTTCTCGAGTCTACAACTAAATAATTCAATATGACCAACGTTGCATTTCGTCCGAACACAAGGTTAAAGTGAGATGCCGTGTTAATTTGATTGCCACAAGTAAGTTTTTTGTTCTTTTTTTCTATGCTTTAAAAAAAGCACATCGCTGTTTGGACTCAAGCCCACTACCACTCTCTTAATTGCTGATTTGTCCCAACCCTCTAACCAAATCAACTACCAGTGGTTACACAATACGAGGCTAAAATTATGCTACCTTTACTTTCATATTTCTAGCACGGAGTCTGTTTATTTGACATTTGTTACTAATATGTTTCATAGAGCGTGTCTTTGATAAGCCAATGCCTCGTTAAAAAAGTAGTCCAAATAAATGTCATAGAGTGAAAATACAGCTTAACAAGACACCTTTGTCCATTCATTTATCAGGTTTAGAATGTCTTGAGGAAAGACAAAAAAGTAGTAAGGATAATGCCGCTTGACTGGTTCAAAATTATTTTGCTAACTAACGGTCAAATAGCTCCTTTGAAACTGATTATATTGAACCGGCTAGCCTGAACAATGACTGTGTCCTACTTTATCTCTTCCGGCTGACCGAAAAACTAGGCATATTATTAAAATTGGCAATCGAGAAAAAAGAATCTTCAACTGTTAGATTATATAGAAATTTATCCTTAAATATTTGCTATAAGGAATGTTTGGATATAGTAACAGTGACAAAATTTAGAAATTCCTTTGAAAAATGATGACGTCTGCCTATACTTTATATATTGAATCTTGGAGATAGAAGAGGCTACAGTGTATCTCACTAGATCAAAGGACTTGTTATATTTTTGTATCGCTTTGTATTAAAATGCCACTATATAAACTCTTATATTTGGAAAGGCCCGAGTATGTTGAAATTTACTAAATTTCTAAATTCCATCAAATTTGTCAAGGTTACAGATCTGGGAAATTATATTCATAGGACACTAACTGAACAATAACACTAGTAGTATGATGAATAATTCAAAAATGACATAAATTACATCATTTGTTATTATTATTATTATTATTATTATTATTATTATTATTATTATTATTTAGCTTACTACAAAAGTTATTCTTGTGGTAATGCTATACATGTAAAAGAACATATTATACATAAACTTCAGGATCAGTCAACTTTTACTTTAAACCTGCTATTACCATTGGTACTGTAATGTCTGCATGTACACTACTACACTCTAAATATGTACTGTGTACCTGTCTGTTGTATTATGAAATGCTGTTGCTATGTCGGTAAAATAGCTCGCACATTGTGTTGTATGTATTTTACTTACACCACCAAAGTTAAATAAAATTTATTGTATCTTGTATCTTGAGAGTAAATTTTTAAAAAATTCTGGTTGCAATTCTCCCCTTCTATAAAAACCGTACAGGAAGTCCTAATTTTTGGTTTGGCATATATGTTACCTGAACACTCGTTATACACGCAGAAGATCACTTGCTTACCATTATAGAAAACAAATTGGCACATTGTAGAGGTTTGTATCCAAACCACCCGTTTATTATAGGCACTTTATAGTTTGAAAACTAGACTTGATCGGTTTCGTAAACTGTCTACAAAACTCTGTTCCAAATATAAGGAATTAGGTAAAATGCCAATATAAGTAGTAAGATATAGAAGAATTCTTAAGTACTGTTTCAAAGTATTAAAAATGACTGATGACAGATTCCAAAAACAAAGCTATAACCTACAAACGACATGGGGCGAACACTGTGACTGTTGGGCAAATAAAGTTAAGAATCTACTGTTGTCGTACGGAATGAAAGAAGTTTGGGTTAATCAAAGGGTGAGTGATGAGAAACTTTTTCATTATGTTTAAACAAAGTTTTAAAGATATTTTTCAACAAGGACTAAATGGAAAGTTAAATTCAATATATATATATATATATATATATATATATATATATATAGTTAGTATAGTGAGTTATAGAGTATAGCATATATATATATATATATATATATATATATATATATATATATATATATATATATATATATATATAACGACCTCTATAATAAGACCAGAAACGATATGAGTTGTCAATATTGTATAGATTGTTTGAACTCTTCGTACAGTATTAGAGGAAGGTTGTGAATATTCAGGTTTTCATACAGTACCTCATCACATGCAAGGTATACAGCTCCCAATATATGAGAGAAACGCAGAAATGAAATATTAGAATGAATCTCCACAGATTAGACCGGCAAACCAATAAAGTGGAAAGGAGCCCGGTGCCGGAACATTTCTCTTTTCCAAGCCATACTTTCATTCAAGTAACACTGACTGGATCAACCATAACTCAAAATCGAGAACAGAAAATAGGAAATTCGAAGAAGTCTGTTGGATTCGCCAGCTGCGTACACTCAAACCCAGGGGCTTAAATCAAGAATAATCCAAACGGACATTCATTTGTCAATGCATAGGTAACAATAAATGTATAGATTACCAAAATCACATTTTCCTGCCATTTATTCGCTTTCTCAAACACATGGTCCTAACTATCATTTTTAGGTAGAAATATAAAAAATACATTTATAAATTTATAAAAACAATTTATTAAATATTAAATATTACAAACTCAATATTTTTGCTAGTTTTTAAATTCATTATATGCAATGGATAATTGTATTTTGTACTGACCTTGCCCAAATTCAAGTTCACCATGTTCCTGACTAAATACACTGACAATGTTTTTCATTTTGTAAATAAATAATACATAGTTAATATTTCCTTGGGAGAGTGGGTTAAATATTAGGATCAGTATCTTAGTTTGAGTCAATGACATTAATTTTACCATGTTCTTTATTATAATTTTAGTAACAGTATCTTCTAGAATGGGCGTTTCCTTTAAGTAATAGTTTTATTTAGAAAATGCTAACTTTGTCCTTGGTCAAGTAGAGAGCTTTATAGTCTTCTTTACTTGAAAAATTATTTATTCCTGCAATAACGTTTGAAGCAGAAATCAGTCTTAGTGTTGTTTTCAGTATTTCATTTGGCTGGAATTATTTATTCGAATTATTATTCTCTGGAAATACAATGTGCTCATCTATAATGTTCTTAGATACATTAACTTGGAATTATAGTGAATTCAGACAAAGACATCTAAGATTATATTATTGTGATTCATCAAAAGAATGTTGTCACATCATCATGTCACAAGCCATTACAGGTACATCAGCACCTTCAGTACTGGATCTTATTTCAAATACCACTGGAATTTAATAAAGCTTTATTTATTAGGACTGGTGATAAAACTTTTTGGACTATTTGGATTTTAAGTCGTAATACTGTGACTTCTTTTGATACTTTCACTTTATATTCTAGGGAAATAAATTATTTGTTGAATTTTACAAAACTGACTGGTTTTCGCATTTTTACTATTGCTTAGTTTAAGACCATAGAGTCGTGCACACACACACACACACACACACACACACACACAGTGTGTGTAGGTATATATCTTTTTTATTGATTTAAAATTTGTGTATGCAGTAGATTTGTCTTATCGTATGTATCAAGTGTGTCACCATCGAATTCTGTAACTAGCCTAATGAATATGTGTCTTTCCTGATGGCCAATCGGCTAAATACAAATAAAGAGCAAATTTATCGTATTTAGTTGATTACCTGGGGCAGTAACAAAAATTTGCCTGAAAAGCTGAACAACATTTAGGATATTTCAGTGTCTATTCACATATTATTTTAGATTGAATACTTTGACCCTTTATAAATTCTGTTTGACTCTTATATCAGGACTGAGAAGTCACTTCTCCATAAATGTCTACCCTGGCATGTACCCAGAGACGTATTTAGGTTTTTGCCACCATTTTGCCCGTTACGCGGTGCCGCCCCCCGCATTTCGTGGATCGGACATAGCGAGGTGCGCAGGAAAAGGAGGGTCGCGAATGGTATTTTTACAACTGCTTCTTAGTGTTGTGTTTCTTAGGTGTTTTTTTTTTTTTTTTTTTTTGTTTGCTTATTTTTTATGCCGCCGAAATTTTGCCTACCCGTAACATTTGCCGACCGTCGGCCTGTGCAAATAGATATACGTCACTGATTGATGATTAGCCGAAATTTCTGAATAATATGTCTTACTTCCATTATTATTATTATTATTATTATTATTATTATTATTATTATTATTATTATTTAATTAATTAATTAATTTATTTATTTATTTATTTATTTAGCGTATTTAATATTCACAAGATTTGATATCGAGGGAAAATAATGTCATAGCATTTTAAGTCTGCATTTTTAATTAATGCCATATAACTTGTAATGCATTTCATTCTACAGCAAGATGAACCGGAAAGTTGAATACTCCTGACTAGGATACCGATGATTGGCCAGACAAATAGCTCCTGATAGCTGGCCGTTCAAATGGCTCGTACTATTTGGCAAGGCAGCAGGTCAAATAGCCACTCTTTTTCAAGATTGGAGGAATACAGAGAACATAGAAAAAACATAGAACAGAACAGAACAGAACCGAAAACCAAAAGAAGGCAAATTTTATTTATCAATAAACTATATAAGACATTTACAGGTACAAATATCAGGATGCAAACTTGAGTCACAGTTTAGAGAATAAATAAAAACGTTCTGAAGAGTATTAAATATATTATGAAATAATTATTTTTTTTTAAACTTAGCATTTAATTCACATCAAATGTAAAAATGAAATAATAATTAATTATATGATTCCTCGAATACAATTTAATCATTAATTACTCATACAAAAATAGTTATTTTCTTATCTTTTCTCTTGCGCAAAGTATAAAAATTTAGACAACGATTCTTTTCGAATCTAAAAGTTTAGGTTTATCTGTGGAAGAATTCATACTGACAGAAAATTTCTGCATCGTTTAAGCATATGACACTCACAGCGGGTCAAATCAATAATTTAAAGGTAGGTGCAAAACAAAATCTTTGCAGTTGATACAATTTGTGTTTGTTTGGGTTTTTTTTGGTCAAGTTGAACTTATTTTCACATGTTACGACAAACTAGTCGACCCTAATATTTTGGCAGCACATTTCATGAATCTACAAGAAAGCTATTTTTTTGTATTCTTCTGAATAGTTAATGCTAATCGAATCCATAATTACGTGACAGTTTTGGGTCTATAGATAGTGGTCATTATCATCAATATATAGATTCCATATTGTTGATGGTACTGATATAAGACTTGCAGTAAACAGCACCCAGTTTCTAAACAAGCCGGTGCGTAACAATGTATTTTCTAACACCATTACCCCTGCTTCCGGTAGAGAAACTTCGATAAATATCTTTAGTGGTAGATGAATTACTTTGGAAAATTGGCAGAGTATTAACAGATAATCAATATTTATTTAATATGTGTATTGAGTGGCGAAGTTCTATACATGGTGACTTAAAAATTACCTTACTTCACCTGAGTGTGCTTTAGTCTATTTTAGTGAAACAGGATCACAACCGCATAAATTAGATTGGAAATACAATTTATACTGTTAATATGAAGATATTATCATCTTCTGAATTGAACGCATTTGACTGCATGACATATATCGAGATTCCTTCAGGTGGGCAGATAGGCAAAGTATACAACTGGATGGATAGAAAGATGAAAATAGATGAAACCAGTGGAATCAAAGCTAAATTTTCTAACAAATAGACATTCACTGAAAGGAGGGTTAAACAATAATACAAAATTACAAAGGTAGTCCAAATATCTCTCCAAATGAAATTGTTTTCTGATATAGAATATATAAGAACCCTCAGCTACTTACTCATATATTTTATTTACCTATTTCCTTGGTTGTGCTTACATAGGTCGGCAACATCCCCCTGGTAACAGAGGTGAAGCGTCCATCTGGTTAGCTAGAGTCGACCCTGTATTTCCGTAACCCTCCTATTTCTTCCAATATAATGCAGATAGTTATTTTGTTTTAAATATGCGCCATTTAGTGTTATAATCTGCTGCAGTCAAAAGATACCACCAAGCGATTATTTTTATCTGCTGTAGTTAAAAGATACCACCAAGAGAGTGTTAGAGTCTGCTGTAGTCTCAAGATATCACCAAGCGAGTGTTATTATCTGCTGTAGTGTCAAGATATCACCAAGAGAGTGTTAGAGTCTGCTGTAGTCTCAAGATACCAAAGTGTTATAATCTGCTGTAGTGTCAAGATATCACCAAGAGAGTCTTAGAGTCTGCTGTAGTGTCATGATACCACCAAGAGAGTGTTAGAGTCTCCTGTAGTGTCAAGATATCACCTAGCGAGTGTTAGAGTCTGCTGTAGTGTCAAGATACCACCAAGAGAGAGTTGCTGTAGTGTCAAGATACCACCAAGAGAGAGTTAGAGTCTGCTGTAGTGTCAAGATACCACCAAGAGAGTGTTAGAGTCTCCTGTAGTGTCAAGATATCACCAAGAGAGTGCTATAGTCTGCGTAGTGTCAAGATATCACCAAGAGAGAGTTAGAGTCTGCTGTAGTGTCAAGATACCACCAAGAGAGTGTTATAATCTGCTTTAGTGTCAAGATATCACCAAGCGAGTGTTATAATCTGTTGTAGTCTCAAGATATCACCAAGCAAGTTGCTATGTAGTGCCAAAAAAGGTAAAATTCGAAAAATGTGAAAATTAAATCGCACAAAAATTTAAGAACAATAAACCCTTCCAAATTAATATAAACATTAGATAAACAAATATCAAATATACAGCTTAAAATGTTCACATTTTGCAAACTGTATATAAAATAAAATATAAAGGACACACGTTTAAAATCCTTAAAACACGATTAAATTTGTTGCATAAACACCATTCCCATAAATAGTCCAAGATTTTCTCGGGAATTGTTTTCTCTGTGCCTTAATTATTTGCAGTGATACCGGCAATTAATGTCGTATTGGTACGGCTACCTGACCGTACCGGCTTATTTTCACCACTGATTATTAGGCATCCTTTGAAATCCCAACATACCTGTCTATACATGTCATCAGATAAAACACATAAAAAATCATATGTTAAATTCCTCATTTCTATGTAATACTGCTTGCAAACTTACGTGCACACGAGACACTTCCACTTGTCCATAAAAAGTCGTTGCCACATCTACGTACTGGACAGTAGTTTATCGCAGACGTAAAACCTAACAGCAAGCTCGTACAGTTGAGGAAGACAAGAGCGCCAACGTGACGGTCATATACTCCAATAGGGTGCAGGCTTGTGCACAGGTTGTCCCCAGTTATATGGGAGTCAGGATCCCCACAGTAGTCTGGAAAAAAATATGACAGTAATTTGCATCAGCAGACAAAGCTTAGTGCAAGTCCCAATAACTTATATTTAGAATACGGATATTTTGATTTTTAAAATGTTAACAACTACACGTTCTTGTATATTTTAATTTTCGTAGACCGTCTTTAGGCACTATACCACATTTTTTATATACAAACATACATTGTTTCACATATGGTTACGTGGTGCATATACAATAGCTTAATGATTTAGAAAAATGGCCAACAAAAAGGCGATAAGCAAGTTTTGAAAATTCGGAAACTGGTAAAATAATTTTGTCGACAGCATTTTTTTCTATATAAGAGTCTGTATTGCCCAAAATCAACATATTACGTCACGTGAAAGACTCCATTGACTGTTCCAGTGTACATAGCACAGAGAGGTAACAAACGGGATTTTCTCGTACATATTTTGGTCAAACGATAGACATCGTCGATAAGGATGCGTTTAAATAACATTATTAATTTATATAACTTTTAAATTAAGACGTCATCAAACTCTTCTGTAGCATGTATGCGAACCATTAATAAAATTATTAATTAAATTGAGTAAGTAATTGCATATCAAATACAACATCCTTTCTACGTGTTTATATTTTTTGCTTATTGTAATTATAGTATAAAATAAAAAGTTTTTATTTGTTAACTATGTGATGTCTCACGACTCATTGATTTGGCGTAGCGTTTTTTTGTCACAGGCAAACACTAACACAAAACACAGCAATTAAGACAGAAGAAATACGAAATCCAGCATGTTTATCTTGTCTTTTAATTATATACAAAAATATCCCAAAGATTTTAAAAGAAGGAAAAATTTGTGAAATGCTCGATACCTCTTGATTGATTACTTGAACTGTCAGGAATGGCCTATAACTATGGAAAGCATTCCATGCATAGTGTCACATTGTTGTGCCATCGATGATGGGCATGCAGCCTTTTCGTGAACATTATTTGGAATGTGTTTTTGTCATAATATTCATTTTATTATTGATATCCTATCTGTACCAGGACAACTACTACAACTAAAATCAATACTACTGATGAGGTTGATGATACTACTACTGCTACAACTGCTACTACTACTTCTACTACTACTACTACTAATAATAATAATAATAATGTGTCCTCTTTAAATTCTTCGCGTTCAAACACGGTTTAAGTGTCCTAGGGTGGTGGATCTAGTGACTTTCTTTTCCTTCCTTTTTATTTTGGACTTCTGATACGATTGTTGGTTATTCCAAGTATTCCAAGCAAAATAGTGTAATTGAAAGTCTTGCAGGGAAATGTTACATTTTTGACCATATACTTGCTTGCACTTTGTACATGTGATCGATTTAATTTTGGGGTATTTATTTTAAAAAATAACACAATCAATTTCTGTAAAAAAATCAAACGTATGCATATATTTCTTGGCCAATCGGCTGAATGCAATTAAATATAGATAAATATAGATGTGTAATATTAAGGCTATGCCTATTCATAACTCTGCTAGAAAATCATCTGCTGGCAAGTTTTGATCCTTTTATCCGTGTGGTTTTGGATGTGCCAGTAGGTGTTTGATCTGTGGGCATCTTCAGGTTTGCTCTGACAGTGATGTATCTTAGACTGTTTGGTCTGTGGGTATCTTCAGGTTTGCTCTGACATTGATGTGTCTTAGACTGTTTGGTCTGCGGAAACCTACATCTAATTTATAAAGAAAGATCGACATACTGGTTTGGCACGACTCAAAAGCGGATCTGTGTTTATCAATGATACGACATATGGGAGGGTAATCTGGGTGGTGTTTAAGTATGAAGGACACATATTTTAGTCTTTTTCCATTGCATTTCTAAACAGGTCAGTGCGATTTTCTTGGTAATAATTTGATTTTTCTCCGCTATCAGCCCTTTGTCGTAGCCTCGCTTTCTTGTGCATTGAGGACAGTGCTCTCGATGTACATTCCAAAGCCATCAGAGCAAATCCTACTTATTCTCAGTTCTTGTCCATACGATGTGTTCGGTAT
Organism: Megalonaias nervosa; assembly: GCA_016617855.1. Classification (NCBI taxonomy): domain Eukaryota; kingdom Metazoa; phylum Mollusca; class Bivalvia; order Unionida; family Unionidae; genus Megalonaias; species Megalonaias nervosa. The sequence goes on from JAECUM010017695.1 coordinate 50,116, forward strand.
ACAATCTGCTCATTGGAGACGAATTTTTCTATCAAGAAACAGGACATCATGTACACGTGTTGATAATCACGCGACTACTGCATCAACGGAAGGGGAAGTGCGAAATACTTAGATGCGATTATAGGGCATTTAGACAAGACACGAAATCTGGCTTTGAAATAGTCAAGCATTAATAAGTATCGTAAATTAGCAAAGCCAGACAGTCAATTAATTACCAATAGGGGCCAAACGGTTTGTTTATGGCATCTTAGTTTACACTGACTTTAGGCAAAATCTTCCCCATTATGTAATTGATCGTATAACTGATATTCGGTCTTTTAATAGAACGTCGGTTATGTAAACTATGTATTAAAAAAAACCCATAAACAAACCACTTCATAAATTTGAAGAACAACGAGAACTCCGCAATTGATAATCAGGTGGCCACAAAAAATATTAAGCAAAATCTACAAACTTTTGTCCCAAAATCTCTTCACATCCACAGCCTAAACACTGCTACACGGAGATGTGTGTGAAATCCATTTTTGTAAGAGCAAGAGCGCAAGGCAATTTTATATTTTCCCAAACAATTGTCCTTCACACGCAACCTGCGCTATCTACGTGCACTTTAAAATCACAATCTAAATGTTATTCACATCTAGCTGCATCGATACAAATTTCTCGTATTTGTAGGTCAAAAGCGCTTAAAAGCTTCAGTAACGAATGGCCAAAAAGTCCACAAGCTTGCCAAAATGAACAAAAAGTCAGCACTCAGTGAAAAAAACCTGGAATTTGCGGAAATACCCACAGGTGTTGTTACTTATATCCCTGAAGAAAGCCTGCACATGTAATCCTTAATTTCGATGTCTTTTGAATATTTCCAGTACTTTGGTACAAATATTATTAAATTTCCGTAAGGTCCAATTCCGCCTATTTTAGGCGAAATGTCAAATACTTACTTCCTGTACACACACCCTGGTCCTGGGAAATACCTGCAAAAAATTTAATTCTGTGTATACCATGAAAACTGAATGCAATGTCAAGCGCAGTGCATTTGACCTTTTAGAGTACATTTCGCATAATTTGTTTAAGCGGTGGAATACAATTATAAATTCTGTGACAAATGATGTCTATTGCGATAGCCAGTGAGAACTTGTGATTGTATTTTGTTATAGAAAAAATTACTTCTGATATTGTACTTGATATGTAAAGATTTTTTGCCCAACATGCAAGATTGACCATGACAATTTATAACCTCACTTGATAAATATCAAGATTGGAAAATAAAGCAATAGAAAAGAAAAAGAATGGAAGACGGAAAGAAACTAAAGAGGAAAAAATAAACCTAGATAATCGATGCTATGGCAAATATAATATTTGAATGCACCAGATAGTCATCATTTTCCCCCTCTTTTATATTGGTTTTAGATATTTCCTTTTATCCTCAACCCATCTAGTATCGTTTATATGGTCCTTAATATCAGAATTATCGATGTATCATTATTGTTCATCGATAGGTGCTCGAATTCTCAACCTGGCAACAGTTCTCGGGTGCTTGCTCGCCGACATCTATCTATACATGGATGAAATTAATTTTTTTCTGAATCCGCTCATGGTTTCATATACAAATAATGAATGTTTATTTCCCTTGCTAGCAGACGAATATTACATTAGTACGATTACTTCCAGAAGAAGAGAAAGGATGACGATGAGAAGAGGAAGGATGACGAGGAGAAAAGGAAGGATGACGAGGTGAAGAAGAAGGATGACGAGGAGAAGAGGAAGGATGACGAGGTGAAGAAGAAGGATGACGAGGAGAAAAGGAAGGATGACGAGGTGAAGAAGAAGAATAACGAGGAGAAGAGGAAGGATGACGAGGAGAAGAAGGATCAGATGATCTCACTGCTACAAGATGGCACATCACAAAACTCGAATTCGACTTGCGGATCTGTGGTGTAGCACCAGGGTTGCCCT
>JAECUM010017696.1:0-50245 GCA_016617855.1 Megalonaias nervosa
GTACATTACAGAATACTGGTACATCAGCACAATCAAGATTGGAATTCACTCGGAACACCACTGGACTTCAATCGGAACATTCTATACTTTTGGACTTTAACAGAACTTTTTGGATTATTTGGAATTTAATTCACAATACTGTAAGTTCCTATTAAATTTTCACTTTATAACTTAGTTAAGCTATTTATTTAGTTTAAGACAAAAGAGTCTGAATGAACCATCAAATCATTGATGTTGACTAGATTGCTGATTTTCTGATTTATTAAATGATCCCTGTCAATACTGGACAGTATTCCCTTCAAACATCCTTCTCCGCATCTGACCTTATGACGTCGTGCATGGGCTGTCAATGCTTGCAAATCCAAAGGAGTTTTTAGGCGGCGGCGAGGAGATGATATGATCATTCAGGTAAAGGAAGGTTTTCCTTCATGTTGTTTTTCCGCAAGATGTAGGCTGCTACACGATATGTATAATGGATGTTTAGAATTAACATTACCTTTCTGTTGTGGCCGCGGTAGCGGAGTCGGTGGTCGTATTATATGTACATACATACCTCCTAAATAGGGTTCATCGTTCATGATACATAAATGAACCATATTTTGTGTTTGAAGAGAACGTGTCTTCTCTGTGAAATTTAAGCACATGACGACTGTTGAAGACGCAAGATGTTTGTATTTATGATTTCCTTTATTTGATCAGTAAACAGAAATTAAATCTACCTTCCAGGATACGGTTTAATCTGCACCACTGTGATGGAACATCCTTTATCCTTTCTAAACGTCAAGTCACACAAGCAAGCCGAGACAGCAGGTACAAATAACATCTCCGCAGAACTCGTCAGAAAAGGAGGCGATAACATGAGTGACTTGTTAGATTAAATATGCAACAAAATCTGGAACACAGGGAAATAGCCAAGACCATGGATTAAGCCCCTCATCATAACTCTGCCAAAGAAGGGCAACCTCCAACTCGATTAGATTAACCCTCTCAGTAAGGTAATGTTGAAAGTGTTTCTTACAGACTAAAGCTCCGAGCATGGGGAAATCATGTTCAGGAGCAGGCAGGTTTCAGAGAGGGAAGAAGCAATACAAAAGAGATGTTCAACACGCACTGCATTTGTAACAGATATATGCACAGAAACGATTTGAACTCTTTCGCGTGTTCATAGTGTTACGTTTCGACTCGTTCAAAAGTAAAAAAAGAAAAGCGCGAAGACAACAAGCTTTGTAAATTTTAACAAAAATAATTTATTTCCCTAGAAAACACCGTGAAAAGGTGAAAATATGAAATAGGACTTACGGTTTGTGAAGAAAATCCAAACATTTATCCTAGTACTGAAAAAATATACAAGTCCTATCACTAAATAATTTTAGCTGAATCCAGGTTCGAATCTTGATGACGTTCCAAGATTGAGGATGATGACGTCAGGTGAAGTCTTTAAACAAATGTCCAGAATTTTTATGTTGAACCACAATTTGTACTGTACTATTCCAATTTAGAATGAATTTCACTGAATGTCTTTGTCCTAAACCACTTGTGTAGTTCTCCAGGAAAAAATAAATTATTATTTAAAAAGTAGATGAACTCCTATAGCTGTCATCTAAAACAAGACACATCTCGAGCTTTACAAATGCAAAGAAAAATAAACTCTTTCCAGCACAAGAAAAATAATACCTTCTTCTCAAGGTATAAGAACGACTCTGACTATTTCACAGGGACCTAAGTGTTTAAAAACCGAACTAAGACGTCATTTCATGCACAGGCACGAAGAACGCGTGGTTATTTCATCATCTAACAATCGCAGTTTCACGTGGGTCATGAAATGACTTTGGCAATAACCAATCGTTTTCGCGTAGTGTTTACTCAAATCGACAAACTATGGCATGCAAAAATCGTGCTTATGCGAGTCATACTACGTTCTAAATAAACACGATGTTTCTTTCAAAAATATCAGATCCCGTGAACATAATCATCATCATAATAAAATATAATGATACAAAATGAAATAAAAAGAATTCAAATTTTAACACACAAGTAATTAAACTACATGGTTGTAACAATAGCTTTCAAGAATGCTTTTGAACAAGTGTGATATGAGACACTCTGGGCTGCCACGAGGAAGTGGAACATCGGGAACAAACTCAATAACACCTGTCTAGAACTTTACAGAAACTCAAAAAGTGCAGTCCTCGTCAAAAGAACAGTTAAGGAGTAGTTTTCAACACCAGTGGGAGTAGGTCTAGGCTACTTACACTCTCCTAGTCTCTTTAATGGTTATTTTAAATAATGATAAAGATATATAGTGTATTCATGTAGTCATGAATTTTGTGTGTGCATGTGTTCGACTGTGTTTATTTTATCTGTTTTGAACTTAAGCGTTAATATTGTTCTTTTCAGATACAGTGAAGAATATTTTAATTTTCATCATCAACGTGTTGTTATCATGCCATATCTTCTTTACAGAAAGAAATAAAAAAATAAAGTAACCAGAATTGATTACGATAATGCTTTCAGTTGTAATAATCCTAAATAATGCAATATTCTACAGCATCCTTGGAGTCAGATTTAGGTTAAGTATAATGAATGATTCAGGTAAAGCTAAATAAAGTTTCAAATATGAATATGTTCTCCCTTAAACAGAGAAACCAATTAATCACGACATAGACTTTCGCGCGTCCAGCTAACGAGAAAATGTGGCAAAGTAGTATGGTATTGGGTTTCGAGACAGCTTGACCACTTTTCGATTTCAAGGGTAGAAACCCCTCGGAGATTCCCGAAGTCTTTTCTCACCTGAAAATTATTACACACGTGATCATCTGTGATCATGACATATGTGAGTTCATGTGGAAGCACTGTTTATCATGGGTTGTGAGCTGCAGTGATGTGACCTCACAGATAGACCAATGTAAGCAGGTAATACACAAGTGATTCATTATTAAAGAATTGCAGTGGGCTATTACAAAATGCTATTAGTAGCCACAAAAAGAATTTACGTCTGCGGCTAACGCGAGACAGAAATTACCAGACCAATGGCGCTATTGTATAATCACAAAAGATTTAACTTCAGTTGGTCATATTGTCAAAGAATCCCATAAGATACTATATGGTATTTCATAGACGTAACAAGCTTATCTTGATAAATTGATCAGGTTACAGACAGAGTTGGAGCGAGAACGGCGAAAACTTGGCAAAGAATATAAAAAAATGCCAGAAAAGGTCATTGTATGATATTGTACCAAAAAAACTTTAAATCACCGACTTTAACCGAGTCACCGATGAGCGAAGACAATGAAACGTCCAGCGTATGCAGCGAAACGTCCAGTGAATAAACCAAAAAGATATTCAAATGACCAGCGAAGAAAATGAAGAGATGCTTTTATCATTAATATACAAATGGAATTCACATTTACGGACATTGAAACGAAATGCGAAAAAATCTACAATGACGTCGAAGCAAGACAAGTTGCCATACGTGATAAGTTTACCAAAGATACAAAAAAGTATGATAGAATGCAACGCATAAAGTACACATATAAGTTGTGGTACATGATGTTTGACAGTATTGGATACAAAAGTAAAAAGAATGGTGATGTGGTTGGTGTAAACTTTTATGGCGGTAGATTACGGGTAAATTTTTTATTGAGCGCAGGTTCGATAAAACTTTATCCACGCTGAGACCTTAAATATTTGGTCAAGATCGGAAAGATAAGCCTATTAAATTAGCAGAACCTGATGTGAGAATTAGAATCATCTTCATGGGTGGAACAAAGTATCGGGTGCTTTTCGCTGGATTATTAAGTGTTTACTTATATACCAAACTATATAAGAAGCATACGGGAACTTTGCAACAGAACATGCTATAATGAAAACTAATTCATACTTGCTCACGTTACGTGTTCGTCTTGGTGCTCGACCATGTCTTAAATGTTGTATCAAGTCTCGTAATCAGCTTTGCCGACCAAGTGGATCTCGTGCCGAGTATTATCGTGATCGTCGGCAAAGACTTGTCAACGTGCCCGACATGGAAAAAGTCAACGATGTCGTCTAGGAAAAAGACAACGATGTTATCAAGGATCAAAACAATTATTTTTACAAAACAGTTTATTGGTAATTAAGAAATTAGACAATGGTTTTCCCTTATAATAAGATATGCCGGAGTGAATCAACCAATTCGAGCTAGAGCCTCGAATAAGGATAACAAGCGGTATTATGAAAAGCAGATATAACTGCAGTATTAAGACTTGTTGTTGGGCCACAGCCAGTTGTGAGGCAATCTCCCACAGAAGAACCACGGCTGGTTGCAACGGCAACTGTAAATCAGCCTAAACAATAGGCGCGAGAACGCAGAATAAAGATACAGAAAGGTACAATAAATGCATGAATTTGCACTATTAGGACTTCCTCCAGAGGAACCAAGTCCAACTGTGAGGCAACTTCGTTAAACTGGAACACAGTTATATATCAAGATTCCCCCGCAAGCCAGGCGGGCCGGAATTGCACGTGTTGCTGATAAGGGAACACGCAGCAGCTGTATTACAGATACACTTGCCACTGAGGCTGCTGCACAAGCACGACGAGTCCAAGTTTCAGAGCTTACGTCGAACAGGCGCTCTAGTGATTTACAAGATTATTGGGCAATTATCCCAATCGACTAAGAGCAACGTAAAGATGCTCTGAAGCCTCTCACAAACATGCGTCCGGGAATCTTATTAAAATCACATCACGTGGACTCCATATGGTTTAAGATGGACATTGTTCTGGTCGTGCAGTTGATTGCGCCGCTTCTCCTCACAAAATGACTCGATTAATCCGAAAATAATGTCTTCAAACTCGCAGACACGTAGTTTCATAATGGTGCCCGTACAATCTTGAACCGTGAAGACAATGAGTGATGAAATCAAGAAAGCTTTTGCAAATATTCTAGAGACATTGGAAAAATAAACCGACGCAGGTTGAGGATCGATTCTTGCCAGATGCATGAAAGTTGAAGTTTATTTTTACACGTACAAGCGTTATCGCGGTCAAATTATATTGTAACACCAATATGTATTCCACCGCGAGCAGTAACGACAGTGTTTTGAATATGCGATCTTATCCGTGCTGCATCCTGCGAGCGATCATACATACCAGTCTCGAAAATATAAACAGCACCTGAGCGGACATTTTGTTTGGGAACATTGCATTTCTTGTGCAGGTTACTGACATCAGAAAGTATGAACGAATCAACCCCGATGTAGCTGTTAATGTATTTGTTGGAACAAGGGCCTTCAGTCGATTCGACTATCGACCGCGACAGATGGGAGGTTCAACATTGATCTGTTATTGTTGAACAACATGGACGGATCAGTGGCGCGATATCATTACGTGTGAGTAAAGGATTTTCCACCAATAGTGCACAGGCACAAGCACAAATGTAAAATAATCTTCCATTCTGACGCTGCATGCATGCATTTTGCACCCAAAAGCTGCTTGATGGTTCAATATTTTACTGTCGGGGAGTCAGCTAGAAGCCGCATTGCACAATCATGCCAGAGCCTGGAAGGAATGTTTTGAAATTTACCGCGTTGCAGAGAAAGATGAAGGTCCCGTATATTACTTACATGAATTTCGAATGTTCGAACGTTCTCGTGGACGACAAGATGTCTCGAGAAATTTTGATTCCCAACACCAACCTAGAGGTTTAATAAAATAGAACACAAATTACTGAACAAGTCCATTGCTGGTTTTCCTACACTGTTGTCTGATGTAATGGAGCAAATGATCCGCCAAGGTTGTACCGTGCCAAAGATTCGAATGAGATGTTACTAAATGACTAGAGGTTATTAGGAAATGGATCCGACAACAACTTCCCTCGACCGCGGACATGATTATGACCTTTGATGACATTCGTGAGTTTTCTGAGGCCACTTATTGTTGGATCTGTGATTGTCCCAGTGGGACAGACGGCTCTGATACCTCTGATGGAACCGGAGGTTCCAAAGTTTGCGATCTCTGTCACATCACTGACTCGTACAGAGGAGCTGCACATAGCGCATCCTGTCTACTGATACGAATTTATCCCAGAAAAACAAGACTTCCGGTTGTAATCTCTCACGGCTCAACATTTCTTCCGCGTACTGGCGATAAAATAATCGTTCCGCAAATGCGGTTGAATCATTCCACGATGACCTGATCGCGATGTATGTTGAAATTTCCACAATGCACCAGCACATGCTGACTCGTCAACAACGCAGTAACAACTCCGAAAACTTCTTTACCTGGACCCATCTGCAGAAGCCGCGGCCAAGTTAATGGTCCACGTGCGTGGATACGTTTTAATGGGTCTGCGACTCTTCTTGAATCTTTGGACGTCAACGGCTTTGCTTCCTTTTGTCTGCTGGCAAAATCTGCGATCGTTAGTGTGGTTTTGGTATGTTCATGCAAGTTACCGACTATGTGGATGAAACAAAATATCAGCCTGATGAACTTCGTTAGGATCTTCACATCAAACCACCCAAGAAATATTTGCCAGGGCTTTCGTAGGTCAATCTACCACAACGCTTGCTTAGCAAGCCAGGACTACACCACCAGGCGTGAAAAACATAATTGTTTCTACAACGATGAAGTAAAATTCATCGACCAATCCATGCCGGTTACATCCTCCGTCGAATATGTTAAAACAAAACTGACTCTACTAAGAAAAGAACAATAACGAACTTGTCCGTGTAACAGTTCTTGGGTGAAAACGAGAACAATCGTTTCAGACACCTTCAATTGCGTAATCAGTACGGTTCTATGTGCTAAATCCTAAGAAAGCACAATTGCCGGAGACTTTAATATTCTCCAAACAAATATTTTCTACGATTGCATTGCAGTTGTATCAACACATAAGTGTAATTTGCTAGAAATGTGAATGCGTGTTACACTTGGATGCAATGAGTCTGGACAGATACTGTATCCCGCGTTCATAAAAGAGGAACATTTATGGACCCTCAAAATTACAGATGCAGAAAAGCAATCGTAGCGGAACAACAGCTGTGATATAAAAGCACCAGGAAAATCGTTTTACTCACCAAATACAACTCGTGTGTGTGTGGTTGTAGATAATATTTGCGGAATCCCAGCCGTGACCACCATTGGCCTTGATATTACTGGAATTGTGACTACAGCAGACATCATATGTACATCAGTCGGATTTGCTGCTGAGGCTTTATCTACAGTAACTGGGGGCGCTTACAAAATAAGTTCGTACCGGTTGCATTTGAGAATGCGCGTCTAATGAAAAATTCTCGCGGCAGTACAAAGTAGTCTCAGCACAATTACCAGTCTGTACATGGCGGCCATAAAAGATAAAACAATTTTCATGGTGTGCGCTGGTGCTGGTTAAGATGGAAAACCAACGAGGTACCCGCACAGATAGAGGGATCAGAGGAGCTAGAAAGATAACTGATTTGTTTGCAGTACAAGTCTAGTAAACAGTTGCCTGTGTATCCCGATCTGTCTGTGAGCTCTAACCCATGACAAGCAAATATTACACGTTGACTCACGTGGGCGATAATCACAGATACACAGGTGTGCATAAAAAGGCCTCAGTGGAGAAAAGTCATGGGAAGTCACGACGGGGTTTCGCTCCTGGGAACCGAAAAATGGATGGTCTCAAGTTCCCATGATAATAATAATGTAGTTCTTGATGAGCGTGGGAGTGAATAAGGTCATGTGATTTATGGTTCAAGTGATATTAAGGAAACTGACATCTTCCCTGACATCGTCTCTGTCTTCGCGTGTTATGCGTAATACTTACTATAGGCAGTTAACTCGTCAACCGATAAATGCATGGCTACATTCATTAATGGAATGCCACTGTGGACTTATACGCATATAAAGTCTGCGCCCATCAAGCACATTTTTTATTTTTACTGACCTAAGAAAAGATAAGCAATACCAACTAATTTGCCATTTTATCTTCGGAGATCAAAAAACCAGTTAGACGGGAAATCGAAACTTGAAAGACATAGTTATGTAAACCTTTAGCAAAGTAAACACTTTTTTGTGATTATTGTGTCTCTCGTTTGTCTCCGTTTTGTGATTGCCTTATATATATATATATATATATATATATATATATATATATATATATATATATATATATATATATATATATATATATATATAGTTCCAGTCCGGCAGCGATATTTTAATAATGTTCAGTTGAATGCAAGTATACACGAGCATCATTTAAGGCAACTTCATTATTTAAAAAATGTCGTTCTTCTTACACTAAATTAAAGTTAAGTAAAGAAGGAAACTGCGATACTATAATCTGATCGATGTAAATTCCTTTAATAAATCAAATGCTCAAACTTCGTTACTTTCCTAGTCAGAAGTAACAAATACAATGTATCTTAACGAATCAAGCACAAACCTTCAGGAAATTCCTTGTGATGGGAATCGATTTTAGCTAACGACGGGTATCTGCTTTGCCAAAGTGGACTTGTGTAAGGAACAGCCTTGAGATAATAAAACATGACTGGTACATTTAAATATTCCGAAGTATAGTGTAGAAACTTTCAAGATGATATACTGTAGAAATATAGGCGTTATACAAGAACAATCTTACAGAGTGAGGATAAAGATTGCAAACTATTATATCGATGAGGATGTTAATACTTACAGACCATTCATTTTCTCAGGATACTTAACAAATAAATGTTCACACATCAAAATAATCACACAAATGCAATGTTCTTGTGTGCGTTCTTCATACCGAATGAACATCCGCAATAACAGTATTAGTGCAAATGGTAGAGTATAATTGGTTTGTACCTAAATACTAGTAAATGTTTAAACATAATGATTTCAAAACACTTTTTGTAATGCAAATGGGTGACCTCCAATGTTCTCAAATAAATTGTGTAGAAATTGCTGTACAAATAAAACATGAGGAAAATAACTTCAACATTTTGTATCACTTAAGCGTGTCAGATATTTCAGAATGTATCAAGGACCCATATAATCACACACACAAAGTTAATTTCAGAATTAAAGATAGTTACACTTCTCTTCGTAAATTAGATTAATATTCTAGTATGTCAACTGATTAAAATATATATTATTAAATACTTATTTTTCAGACAAAAATAGAATAGCTTGTAAAGACCTGGATGACACAATAAAATATGAGAAACGGCAAGGAAATATAACCCATGTTATTGCACCTCAACATATGGTAAGAATGTTTGTACTACTCTATTTCCACCACACCCCTTGTGGGTCTGGGGATGTAGAACAGGCCCAACCCCACCCACCACACCCCTTGTGGGTCTGGGGATGTAGAACAGGCCCAACCCCACCCACCACACCCCTTGTGGGTCTGGGAATGTAGAACAGGATCGATGGATACTCTTGTGTGTCGTAAGAAGCAAATAATAGAGGCAGGAACCAGTGTAATACAGTGGTTAGTGTACCATCGGATTTGCCCACGTAGGCAACTGTAGACTGTCCGAGGGCAGTGCATATTACTTCAGTGCCCTCTACTAAATAACATGTTTGTGTTCTTGTGCCGTAAAACACCCAACAACTAATGGATTTGGTTAGAGTCGAAATTGTTGAAATACGTTTGGCAGGTGCAAAATGTTTGGTATACATTGTTATAGATAAACAATGCATATGTCCTAACGAACTGAATTATGTGTACGATCATTGAGAGTAGGCAATATTAAAAACTCAAAACAGGTGACCAGACTGAATCTGTAAATTCACTGCTTTATGCGAAACTCATGACGATGACTGGCTATTCCTTCGTCGTCTATATTTGTGGCATAACTGGCGACATTACGGAATGCCAAAGTAAGTTAGATTGGGCTATAGTGCCTCTAATTCTGGCAGTAAATATTGTCCTAAAATACTCAATACTTTCGTGCAAACTTCTGTTTAAGGATATGCCATTTCTGTGGCCCATGCCTCTATTGTCAATTTGCATCGCACAATCTGTGGCATTGTAAAAGATGTTGTAGCGGACAATATTATCTCTTCCTCCCCAGTGTTCACGTGAACCTCGTTCTACAAGTTGAGACAAAAGTCGTTCACATAATCTACTCACGTGAAACTTTAGCAGAAGATCGCTGTCAAATATGAGGTTTAGTCATTTAGAATCAATTTACATGGCATAAGCGGTAGCGTTATAGAATATGTTATAGACGAAAATGTTGTCAATGTTGTCTCTGCCTTAAGCTTAAATGAACCATGATCTGAATAAGAGACCTGTTAGAACATTATACCAATAAAATTGTTAGCTCTAAATTTGTATGACTTAAATTATCCTTTTATATTTGTTTGTTTAGTTTAGAAGGTTTTTTAATTAATTATTTATTTTGGGGGTGGAAGGATTTATGATATTCAAATGCTGTCAGACCTATATCCTTGATACTTTCCGATGTTCCGGATAGGGTCATTTTGTCTCATAAGTTATATTTTTGTTTGATTAGTAGTAGTAATTTAGCTTCATTAGTTGTAGTATTTAATTTTCATGACAGCTGAACCTTTCCACCTATACAACAAGTACGAATTCATCTTGTTGAATTTGTATATTCTTGTACTGATTCGACATCATTTTCAGCTGTCACTTTGTAGCTAAAGTGTGTATGCAAGTTTTTACAGCAAAATCTTAATTTTATAATGGAAGCTGATGTTAATGAGAAATCGGAAAACAGTCAATAAGACAATTCTTGGCTCTCTCAGTTGATCAGCAAGGAGACGGAGAAGACTGATTATAAAAAAAAAAAACGAATAAATTTACTGTTCAATAACAGATGTATAAAAAGGAACCTTTGCTGTTCACAAAACAGACACGAAAATTTACATCATGCTGGTTCCATGACAAACATGAAATTCCCCATTCCGCTTCAGTGGGTTAGAAAATCAAGGAATTATTCCAAACACTCCTTCCCGTCTCCTAGAGAACATCATTGGAGTCTCACTTCCACGCAATGTGAAACTGTTCGTTTTGCCCTTTTGTCCCCTTTGGGCAATTTCACCCGTCCTTGCCTCTACCCTCGTGACATATTTAGCCCCTAAGTAACCGCTGCATATTAATTTTGTACCCTCATACACACACACGCACAAAAGTGACTTAGGGGATCTTGTCATGGGGGTAGAGTCTCGTCCGTATGTGATCGATGCACCTGTGGAAAATTCATAGAAATTCATAACTAAACCTCTTATGTATTTTATTAATAATCTCTTATCACGCAGTACGGGTCGGTTTTACTAAAAATCAACTTGAGAAAATCAAATATTCAATCAAAAGCAATTATGGGGTCGCTCTGAATCCTTCTGCAGCAAAATTAACTGGAAATGTCCCATGTGGTTCACACAACACAGCTCGCTCAGCTTAATACGGCCAAACACAACAACACCTCAGTGATATTAAAATTATCCAAGTCAGAGGTGACACAAATGCAAAACGACTTGTGGAATATTTACATTCCTTACAGCGATTCCAGCCTTGAAGGCAGCAGTGGCTGCAGCGGTTGAAAAGCTGTAGCGTTAGGGGCTGTAGGAACTGCATCAGGAATGGCTTTGAAAAAGGCAGTAGGAGGCCGCATAACTAGCAAACTGAAAACGTCAAACGTAGACATTCAAGGTATTATTGTCAAATTGAAAGGCGACTTTGTGGTAAAAAATCTTGTTGAGCTAACTGACATTGGTGGAATCAGAGACAGCGGTGTGTTGATTGCGGTTATCAAAAATTATGTTGATACAGCTAGTATTGTAAGAAGACAATCCGTGCAAAAAGAAATCGCTCACATGCCCGCACCACATGTAATAACTTCATGGACCTTAACTGTAGGAATATTAACCAGAGAAGGAGAGGACAAAACTGATGCCTCAATCTTAGCGAATGGTCGACTAATTTTAGATTTTGCAGCTGATGGCTTTGATTAACCTAAACGTCACATCTTGAAGCTGCGCGAGTCTGGGTCATATTTGTTGATCATAATGGGAACTAAAGGTTCGTGAGGTCCATTGGAACTCTTGATAAATTATAAGCGGCATCTTGGTTTTAAATTTGTACCACCAATATCAAAAATATCACAAAACAAAACGATAATGAATCTTACATAGTTGCATAATCAGCATCATCCATTGCCAAAGACGAAATTCAGTTCAAACAATTCAACATTTGTAAGGACAGAAACGTAACCGTCTTTCGCGTTTGTGTTTAAGATCAGATTTTCTCATTACGTAATGGAATTTGATCGCGGTAACGAGGTTGCGGAATTGACCTACGGGGTGTTGGACCAACTGGCAGCAGATGGTAACATTGATAACAGTTTCGTTCCATTTGTCATTTTAATACCTGCTTCAAAGTGGTGTTACCCAACCCTCGTATGAACTGTCATATAATTTTGTCATGGGTCAAGTAGAAATTGTCCTTTGAAATCACCCTACTGTACCAGTACTTACTCGAGGTAAGTTTGGAATCGTCGCACCTGCATATGAAAATGCTCAATCGTTAACTGCAGCACCAGATGCAAAAACTCTCGGAGATTGTTTTACTATGGTGAAGTAGCATTCACCGATGTATCCAACTCTCCTACGTTCACCATCGAATATTTTAAACCAACATTGAATCAACTAATAAAACAAAGGTCTCGATTGTTATTCAACATGGACGCTCTTGTTCGGGTAACAGTTATTGGGTAAAGATGATCGTTAGATATCTAAAGTTTTTGCGTAATCGTGTGTTTTTGTATGAGAGGGATGCTAAACCACCAGAACGCACATTCGCCGGAGATTTAGGTATTCCCGAGGTCTAGGTATTTTATAACTGCATAACCATTGTGCCTGTAAAAAAGAATAATATGTTGGAAGTGTGTGTGCGTATTGTGCCTGTACAAGTTCTGCCTGTCGTGCAATTACAATAAGCGATTGTATTATTAATAGAAGAACTATGAAAGTCCATCAGTATTATCGTCGTGAAAAAGTAATCGAAGCGGAACAACAGTTGCGAAATGAAATCGCTGAGAACCACGCTGATCGTAAAATACAAACGCGCGTGTTTGGTCGTAGGTGCTATCTGCGGTCTTGCTGCGGGAGCAACTGTCGGTCTTGGTGTGACTCGAATCACCACAACATCAACCCTTGTAGGTGCATCAATCGGTATTATAGTAGGAACTATATCGATAGTAACCTGTGTCTCTGGTGTTGCTAGCAAATTAATCTCCATATGCGGTCGGCATTCCGAATCTGCAACTATTCAGAATTACTTGCGGCCACACAAAGCAGTTTTAATACGATCAGTAAACTGTACTCAGTGGCAATTGAAGATAAAATAATAAGTGTGGCTGAGTTTGAAACAATTCTGACAGAAATGAAAATCACTAGCAATTATGATCACAAATAAGAAACAACGCGGATTTAAAGACAGAGAAATCCAAATAATCTTCACACAGGCAACTGCTTATCGATCAAAAACATATTAGCTCGCAGTATGTATACTGATCGCTACCATAGGCTTGCCTAAATAAGTACATCCCTCTGCGGGATTTCCTTTCTTCAATCACTGCATAGTATTATGAAAGGCTAGGTTTTGCCTTTATTGAAACCCTTTTGGGACAATTCCATCCGGTCGAGACTCTACCCACATGAATGGATTACTCAAGTCACGTGAGTGTGCGTGTGTGTAAGGACAAAATTAACAAGGTCAATTTGGGGCTAAATATATCATTGGGGATAGAGGCGAGGACGGGTAAATTACCCCAAAGGGGACAAGAAAGACAAAACGAACAGTTTCATACTACTGAAGGCCTCAGAATGATGTCAATAGGTTAACCCATCAGCTGGACAAGCCCCAATATGGCCCTCGCTCAGCCAAGTCACAAGCCCCAGTATGGCCCTCGCTCAGCCAAGTTACAAGCCCCAGTATGGCCCTCGCTCAGCCAAGTCACAAGCCCCAATATTGCCCTCGCTCAGCCAAGTCACAAGAATAGCTTTCACACACCAAACACACATATGTAAAAATGCATGAATTATGAGAGTGTTGTGCATTGTGATACGCTATACATGTGTGCACAATGAATAAACTAGCTTACACATTAAAATATTCGTCCATAACGATGTATACGATTCCATAATAATTGATCCCAATTATTAGTTTTGCCCAGAAGTTATTGAAGCTGCTGTCACATATTTAATGGGTTATGAATTTCAACAATATATTACAAACATTACCCTTTGCAATGCAACGGATCTTTACAGGTGCAAGCTTCTATGACAATTTAGTGCATTTCTTTTTTAAATTTGCTTATGATAGTTTCTTACTACTAATGAAATGTCCATAATGTTGGACGTCTTACTCTGCTAAAGACAGTGCCCTTCCACAAACCACTTTGTCACACACTTTGGTCACAATTAACAAACTTAAGTACGATTATTTTGAAAATTTTGTACAGTTGCAGTTATTGTTTTTGTATTACTCATTTGAATGTAAGCCGTGTTTACGTGACTTTTGATATGACTGTTCCTTTTGTAAAATGACCCCTGTCAAATGCAATAATATATAGATTTCTGGAAGTTTATTAATTAGAGATAGACATAATTGTCTGCTGTGGTGTTTTCTATGTAAGCTGTGATGTTTTCTATATAAGCTGTGGTGTTGTCTATGTAAACTGTGATGTTTTCTATGTAAGCTGTGATGTTTTCTGTGTAAGCTGTGGTGTTTTATATGTAAGCTGTGATGTTTTCTATGTTAGCATGCATTGACCTATGCTATGAAAACTCTGAGGTTTTTCTACTTTTGCAAGATTTTATCTATACTATGTAAATTGTGATGTTCTACTTTAGCAGGCATTGATCTATGATGTGTAAACTGTTATGCTTTGTGCTAGAACTCTGAAATGGTATGAGTATGATTCAACAGCATTCAAAAATAATAAATAGCATCACCTGATTCATCCGAACAAAATTACATAAACTAACCTTGCATTAAAAGTATTTCATACTTGTAATTTTACCGCATTAGATGGGGACCATTCACAATGCGATTTAACTGCAAAAAGTAACTATTTTATCTCAATATGTTGATTAGGTAAGTAACATTCAAAATAATAAAGAAAATCGTTCAAGCCTATCCGAGAACCCTAATATCAATAATGCCTCAAAACCTCCTCAGGATTAATAAATAAAATACAAATTGTTTATTTCGCATTGTTAGAAAACAAAGAAATAGCAAAATTTGTATCAAGACCCATCAGAATCTTTATGTAAAATATTTTACAGACCTCTGTTACATTAATACTAATTTCTACGTTTTATATTTTTTTTTATAAATGCAAAACCTAATAATCTTGACGTAATCGATGTAAGGCAGCTCCAAGTATATAGCTAAGAAACGTTATCGTTGAAAACAAAAAATACAAGAAATAGAAATTTTCACTCAAACGATTAATCATCTATATTGGTCAGAGTTGACAAACTTCAGCAGATGTGCAGTTAGAAAATGAAGAACATGGCAAAAGGCAACGACATCAGTTTTGCCTTATAACAGTCAGAGGTCACTAAGACTGAATTGTAGATTAAAGTAATGTAATTTGTTGGTATTGGCGACCGATAGAAAACAGCTTTTTGCTGCATATTTTCTTGTTCCTACCATAAATGAACAAAAGTGCTTAATTCCATGTAAACCTGCTATCTTAATTCCTCCATCCCCGTCATGGATGTCACATTTTGTTGTGATTACATCTCTACCGTCCACACTGACAGCATAGGCACCTGATGAAAAAAATATTTAGAAACTCAATATATAAACTTAGGGTTGAAAATATAATGTTCCAATTTGTATGAATCTCTCAATTTATCCATTCTACAACTGTTATCGGAATGCTGGTATGCTTAATTTACTTTTACTGTAACTGATATATTACATTGATAGGAGTCAGGTCCCCTTTAGTATTAGTTAATATAAGGTATTTTGTAAATTCATAAAGTTAAACATGCATAAACTCATTTAAAGACAGACAGACAGACCGACCAACAGACAGACAGAGACACAAACAGACAGAGAAGTACATATATAGACAGACAGAAAAAGATAGATGAACAATAACCATTTTACCAAATCTTTAAATCTAAATTCAGCGTTTGCTAAATACTTTAGCTAAATAAAACTTATTTTTGCTTCATAATCTTGGTTTGCATCAAAGTGACAACGATCTTGGTTCACGTCCTAAAGTTACAACAGTCTAAGTTCACGTCCTAAAGTGACAACAGTCTTGGTTCACATCCTAAATTGACAAGTCTTGGTTCATATCCTAAAGTGACAACAGTATTGGTTCACGTCCTAAAGTGACAAGTCTTGTTTCACGTTCTAAAGTGACAACAGTCCTATTTCACGTCCTAAAGTGACAACAGTGCTATTTCACGTTCTGAAGTGACAACAGTCATTCTAAAAGCAAACAGAGATTGCCAAACTCATAACAGCCTGAATTTGTGTTTGAAATGTAGACATTTAACGCTCAGCTTACCTGTATTCTTTATTTCTAGGTTTTCGAATCCAAGGTCCTGTATTGAATGCTATAGAAAACTGAATCGACGACACGCTTCCAATGTGAAGTCCTTAAAAACAATATTGGTCGCATTCCGAAGTCTAAATAGTTACGTGCTAAATAAGAAAGTGAGACCGTACTTAATAACCATTAGACCGTCCAAGAAAGAGAAAACACCGAAGAAAGATATGTTTTGAAAGTCTATGCTTTTCTTCATTCCTTCAATACATCTTTAAGATATGTGTTTAAGGTATGTTTTAACAGTTGTAAATATGCATTACCTTGAAGTAATAATTACGTGTCATTCACACACACACACACACACACACACACACACACACACACACACACATATATATATATATATATATATATATATATATATATATATATATATATATATATATATATATATATATATATATATATATATATATGAATTTAAATCTCATACTGTTTTGTAAGAATATTCTAGCCAAAACATAGTACTTGATACATTATTATCATCACCGTATCCCTATTGCTTGCATTACTTGCAATATATATTGTGATGAAGAGTCTGAAATAAATCATATCAAAATACAAATCTTTCATACACCAGGCTTGTACTATAAACATTAATGATGCCATCCAACAACTGAGACGGATACCCGATGAGTTACATTTGGGTAAGAAGACATTGTACTACCGACTCGGAGTCGGGGCTGAGGAACTTTATTTAAGCTGACAGTACTGGTCGATGTGTCTGTATGCACTACTTTTACTGACTGATCTTTCAAGCTCCAGTACCTGAATCAGATATATAAATACCTAGTTTTCAATTAGTAATGCAAAAATATAATATCTTAACCAAATATTGTTACGGAATTATGTATCATCTTTTGAATTTGTAATATAATTTTTATTTAAGTCCTTTCAGACTATGGAGTTACATTTTATGTCCTTTAATTCAATGGTTAGTACTGTCGTAAAAGTGCATGTATACTCGGTAGTAAGAGTTCCATTCATGACAAGGTTGATCAAACGTGAAATCAACAACTAAGCAGGTCAGGAATGGCACGCAAGTTTGAATGTGCGTTACATACACAAGCTTGTGATTCATAGTATTTGATTGGTTCAATAAGATTTTAATGTTAGAATATGACTGTTTTTGTTTATGACTGCTTGAGTTATGTTGAAATAATAAGATTTCATTGTTCGAGAAGTTTTAGTGAATCAGATATGTTTATTTTAAACGCAAAAGAACGTTATATAATGAAGATACAAGCACCATGATTATTCTTTCAGCTATACACAGCGTTAGTAGGGACCAGATATTAATTTGTAATTTACATGTTGCTGGATATGTAAATCATTGATTTAAGCAGTCAGTACTTTGCGGATTAAGTGATTATATTCAAGGACTTCAGTATTTAATTTATTCAATTGGATTATATGAAACTTTCGAAGACTTCAGTGATAATCTTCGTTCACTAGATTACATTGAAGTAATAACATCTGGATTAATAATTCTTTTGAATTCAGTGTCATCATGGTAATACATAAGCACAATAGAAGCTTCGTTCAGATTACTTAAGAATTCCTGATTGGTTGGCAGCTGAAAATTCAGTGAGCGGCTTGACCTTGACAATTAAAGTGATTTCGAAATGACTGTTTAAGCCTCGTTTTGGTATTGAAACTGAGTCTAAGTTTTTCATATAATGGGTATTTGACTGAGAATTGTTTATTCCCTGAGTCAACATCAGTAAAAGAAGAAATTTAGTTGTGTTCGGTTTAGAGGATTTATTTATTTAATTTAATTATTCACTGAAATTGCAAAATGCCCAGATGTTTGGATTTAGTTACTGACTTGAAATTACAGTGAATTCAGTTAAAGACATGTTGGATTATATAATTGTGATTCATCAAGACTATTGGCATATAAGTACAATAGATTGAACTTCATTCGGATTACCACTGGAACTCATTTGGAATACTGATACTTTTGGATTTGTGATAGAACTTTTAGGACCATTTAGGATTTCATTCATACTGTAAGTTGTTTTTAATTTTTCACTCTATTTTAGAGAAATAAATTATATTTTGAATTTTACAAAACCTGTTGGTTTTCACTCTTTTCTGTTATTTTGTTTAATACCAATGAGCCGTAACAGGAGAGGACCAAGGCCGGAGTGGGCGTTCCTGGGGCCTGATGGAGGTAACTGATCTGATCATGATTTTGTCTTAAAATTGTAGCGGAGAAAATATCCGGGAAAGGTTCAAAGCAATATAGCCCTCCCACACCCGATGCGTATCCCCCAAGTGTATAAGCTTGTCTGAGAGCTATTCAAACACTGTCTTCGGATAGATAGATGGCAAATTGATCAAGTGCATTTTGTGAATCAACATGTAGTCCAATTCAGCAGTCTCGATCAAAACCCATCACAGAGCGTTTTGATTCCTTTCATGAGAGAGAGAGAGAGAGAGAGAGAGAGAGAGAGAGAGAGAGAGAGAGCTTGTGCTCCCATGTGCACCACATTTGGCTGGCACAATGTGGTGAAAGGAAATCAATAGATGGAAAAATATATTTAAGACTTTTTTTTACAAAACATGAAGTCTGCTTTGATTACATTGTATCTCTGATATCTCAACATCACTCATCCTATAATATTAAAAAGAACGTTTTAAATGTACTTTTCAATCTATTTCTTCCTTTCCACTCCATCGTTATTGCTAATTTCATCACTATCAATATCATATAATCTTCAACCTGCTAATAATCATAATTACTACTTTACGTCTTCATCGCCACCCGCATATATCCAACACCACAGGTACCACATTAATTAACTGTCTACAAATTATCTGCACATTTGTATTTAACGTTTGCATTTCTCTCCCTCCTAGTCTTTAACCCAGCTTCTAACTCCTTTACAGCAGTTCTTGTAAATATTGCCTCATTCTTTTGTTAGCACTTTTTCTAAGCTTGTATACAATTTTTGATAATCGTCACCCTTCTTTTTCATTAACAGGATTAAGTCAGTAACAGTTATTTTGCTTGTGCTAGCCAAATCTGGTGTACAAGTGAGCACAAGATCTCACTCATCAAACGAAGCAAAATGCTTTGTGATAGGTTGTGATCCAGACTGCTGGATTGTGACTGTGTGTATTTACAGAACACTTTTAATCAACGTGACATCTGTTTATTTGAAGACACTGTTCTTGTGCACTGAAACTCTCATAAACGTGGGAGATGCTGTCGAGTTGCAGTTGGGTAGCTATATTGTTCTGAACCTTTCACGCATACTTTCTCCGCTATTATTTTAAGACGAAACATGAACAGTCCATAGGGAAGGCCCCTAGCACCCTAAACCGAAAATCGTCCCCCCCCCCCCGTTTCCTCGTTTCGTGTTAAATTGTTGGCAGAATTTGATTTCAATATGGCACAAACAGACTTCTGAACTGATGTGTGGTCTGTTGCAAGTGCTTAGGATTCTCTGTGTAAACGGATAGTCGATACCCCAATACAGCAAGGATGGGAGGTCGTTAAAGTAACATATAGCATTGTGTCAACCATGTTATATACAGGCCGTATTTGCGTATCGGATGAGGGGGCAGTGCAGGTCTACTCCCCCTCCCCCTCCCCCAAAAATCCCCCAAAATTAACGCGAAACAACCGTTAACATTTTTACGATCCCTAAACCGTATTCCTGTAAGCGCCACTGATATAACATCCAATCCCCCAGTAAATTATTGCGCACATACCAAAACACGTAGGTCCAAATTTCGTTCTCATGGGTCCAATTTACGTGGTGATGGTCCGTGTATGTAAACCGCTTAGAATTTTGATTATCCAAGACGTGAGCTATGTTTAGAAACCCCTAAGAAATGGAGAATTAAAACTGCTATTATCAGAAATACTTCACAATGCTGTTAACATTTAAAAGGAACATTTTAACCGATACACATTTTACAAATAATAATCCATTAAAGTTGATACTCATCCACTGGATATCCTCAGTTGTATGTAACTAATGCCAGTCGATATGTTTATACAATGCAGATAATCCATGTAGTTTGGATTTTATTTTGTCTGTGTGTATTTCCTATCCGATTTTTTACCTACTGTGTTGATAATAAAGCAGAAAGAGATATCTTTCCGTCAGTTCCACTCATTTTTAACTCCTTGTAATGAGCCTAATTTTGCCTGATGAAGTGCACCCTCAAAATGCAAGACGATCCTTTGTTTCGATAGCCTTACACTCCAGAAAACGTATATAACATTGTTTTTAAATTAAGCATAAACACCTTCAAAGATCTATACATAAACCAATCCTCTATCTATGTATATACACACAAAAGAATTTACATTACTTTGTTCAAAATCTAATATGCTTTGATGTAGGCATTTTTTAAGACATTTGATGAATAAGTACACCAATGAAAATTAGATAAAATACCTGACTGGGATATCGTGCAAGTCTCGTCGGTTCACCGTTCCTGAAGATTTCGAGCGGTGCTGCCCTTTGCCTGTAAAAGCCATATTCATTGATGGTGCCATAATTCATAATTTCAGCGTCAGGAAGATGTACCACTTTCACCTGAAACACAGAGAGAAAACATTCGGACCCTAAATTAGGCAATTTTAATATATGCCTGCATTCATCCATCCTTAGCTACTTTCAGGCAAGCTCAAAAGAATCAAGCATAATGAAATGCTCAAATCAAGACAGAAACACTTGACAACAGCTTAAACTTACCATATATTGATTTTTTTTTTCTCCAGTGCTTGGGGACTTTCTGCATCGCATCTTTTAAAACCCTGTGGAAGGTTTCATACAAATGTGAAATTTTGCATGAATTGCTCATATCATTATATTTGGGGTACAGAATAAGTAGAGCTCCTATCTAAAATTCTATACAACCTTGCACCAAATTATCTCAACACTTTCATTCCAGGCACTCTACATCCACAACTCAGTCAGGCATTCCAAAACGTGAAAATGAAATATTCAGAAGACGTTTTACATACAGTAACGTCATGATTTTAATGGTTTACCTGGTGATATTACTTACTTACTAGCCATTTGCTGTACCTCAACAAAATAATGGCTATATGGTGCCAGCTAAAAGTAAAGTTCTAAACTTTTTAAAGATTTATGGAAAACAGACGATTCATATAACTGTAAGCATGAAATACTCCAAGATAAAACATTAAAAGTACATTTTTATACATTTCAACACTGTTAGAAAATTTTTCGACTCGGCTATTGAGAACAACGAAGACTTTAATGTGTTTTATTATTATTATTATTATTATTTTAATTATTATTATTGAATACACTCATTCATGCACACACACACACACACACACACACACACACACACACACACACACACACACACACACACACACACATGCGTTCAGAAAAGTAAATTAATGTATGATATACACGCATATGGGTGAAGATAGAAGAAATGAATGCGTGGCTTCCTTACGTGACTTGTAGCATGGGGTGGGGGCAAGGCGATTTACAATACTTGCGTCCGTGATGGATTTGAATAGATGACTTGAGATTCTCTTTCCGCCTGTCTGAGCATTGAAAAAAAAAGATTTCATGAAAATAAAACCGTTATATTTAGGTGATGATGGATAAAAGTACATTTAATTGTGATAAATATAGTTTATATCCAGTTAAAATATTCCTAGTAACAAACATACATATATTTCAAAAATATTTTACTCTGTCCAACGATAGTTTCTGGATATGTAAATGTTCAGAAAAGCACATAAATTGCTCTCACCTTCTACTGGCTTTGGGATATACATCATTCACTGAGTATGATAATGTTGTATAAGAAACATTTGTTTTAATTTCTGACTCGTTCTTCGTATTTATACATTCTGGGCGAAAAAATACAAGGGAGCTAAATCTTCCAAACGCACGAGCTACAGTATGACAAATACATTACAACTAAGGGGCCCCGAGTGGCCGAGTGGTCTAAAGCGCTCTCCGTTACGGATCACTGCCATCTCACCTCTGTCTGCGTGGGTTCGAGTCTCGGATTTGGCCGATGTGGATATGTGAGAAAGCTTGCCAGTAGCTCCTCGTGGGTGGGTGGTTCTTTCCGGGGTTTTTCCGAGTTCTTCCTCCACCGTTAATACTGGCCGCCATGTATAGCCTATCTTGTGCTGAAAAATGGCGTTAAACCCTACAATAACAACAACAACAACAACAACAACATTACAACTGCATGAAATAGTTGCGAACCAGTTCGGATGTTCTGTTGACCCACCTTAGTATCCAAGATTTGTCATCGTCTCCATGTAAATTTGTAAATATGGTTAAAGCTGAGTTTAGAATGGATATGGCGGAATTCAGGCATCAGTTCAATCAAAACAGCTGATAAATAAAACCCCCATAAAACAACAACAATAACACGGAAACGAAACGGAAATTATAATTGTGACTCCTGCAGAATCCTACCACGTGCACTGCTCCGCCTTGGTAAGCACGAATCATCACCGTTGCCTTGTAAGAATGATCAATGTTGAGTGTAAAATTAATATCACGGTATCCGGGCATCAGTTCAATCAAAACATCTGACAAAGAATATAAAGGATAGAGAAAGAAGATTATAATTGTGGCTGTCCTACGCTGTACTCATCAGCATGATATGGATTTCATAAAGACTGCGTCAGTTTTGGTAAAATGCATTTGTAAAATACAAAATTAATTTTTTTGTGCAAATTTAAGATCTTTAAGATATGATATTATTGTATGTAACCGACAGATTAGCTGAAAAATGTCATTGATATTTTCTTTTTAAAATCATTAAATATTAGTTATTTTACAGAGATTGAATAGCAAGTCATTCGTACGTATCCAAATGTTCTCTCGACCACTCATATGTTGGCGTTCTATGGTCTTTCATGGTGGAAGAATTCGAAGAATCCAGAAAAAACATTGTCATTAGTTTTAGTTACTGACTTTTACGAAGCGAAAAACATCATTTGTCGTCTGAGAAAATTAACCAATCAACAAGTTTTGCACGTTCCTTAAAAAGAAAAAGGGAGAAAAACGATTTCCAAGACTTTTTTGTAAACATTATGAAGCAACATCCCATAACATGTCGGTCGAGAATTCAAAAACAAACGGCATACATACTGTTTTCCGCAACATCATGGACATGGTACTTTCTATAAAGCCGATTCTATAGTGAGGAGCGGGCTAGACGTGGATGACCTGTTGAAGAAACAAAATTGTTCAAACTCTTGTGTAAGATTAAAAACGATTTAGTATTATGATCGTCCAGTATGTCCTGGGGTCTATTAACCGCTCTAAGTACTGGTGCCAGCATGGGTTATCTAAGAGATGGTATATGTTGTGTAGACAGAAGATATTAAAACCCCAGAATTTGACATTCAGTTCAAAATATGTACACTCGGCAGGGAAACGTACATTTTCTCAAATTTCCATAAGCTCTGGTAAATCATCTGAAGTCTTTGGTGACAGTGATAGACAGTCACACACACACACACACACACACACCTCTCTCTCTCTCTCTCTCTCTCTCTCTCTCAATGATTTAGGTCAAATAGAAGATAAAATTATTCTTTATTTTGGACAAGGTTAAGTCCAACATAGAACGAAATAAAACAAAAATTAAAAAACCCTAATAAATATATATTCTTTTATCTTGTAACACTTCGTTTATGTAATGTTTTCTTTCTAAAGTCTTAAGGTATTCTTTGTACTGAAATTTTTACTTCTTAGTGCTTGTTGCTGATGTAAAGTCAAGCCTTTGCAATCGTGCTGGTTGGGATTCCATCCTCACGCGATCTATATGCGTCAGAACTTATTCTCAAAGTTAGTACCTAAATGCATTACATATGCTGGGTTCCAGCATCAATATCTCCACAACCGATGAAGACATTTGAAATAAAAATAAAGAACCAGCATTTGTGGAATGGAATGCATGGTCCAGTAGTCGAGCTTCGGACTCCAGATTGAAAGGTCGTGGGTTCGAGCCTCGCCTTAGCAATGTTACTTATCCTTGAGCAAGATAATTAATCGACATTACTTAGTACTGGTTCTACCCAGGAAGCCAGCGAGAGTGATTAATGTAAGTTGTAAGAACTCATTTCGCAATCGATGTAAATAATTAAGAGTTGAATGTTGTTTTTCTGAGTTTATCGTGGTATAAACTGTCAGGTGCAGAATCACATAGCCCAAAGGGCGTTATGTAAGTTGCGTGAGTCGGCAACTGACAGTTTAGAACACGATAAAAACAGAAAAAACAGCGTTAAACTCTTATAATTGCAATTATTTATCATTTTATTTACTTTTAATTGTTATTTTGTTGGGGTTTTTAAATATATTTCCTCTCAGTTTTATAGCTTTGTTTAAGCGTATGAATTCTCATTGAGGGTCTTTGCTACGTAGCTATTTATAGAACAGGGGAATTTGCAACGTAATAACTACGAGAACATCAAATAAATAATTCTGCCAGTGGTAGGCGATCTAAGGTTTTGAACATTCCACAGTATGGTTTTAATCTTTTATCCAGATTTGCATATGTGATGTGGGTAGAAGTTCAATATTCAAAGCAAAGGATGTGTTGTTTTGTTTGATATACGAATGACTGTTGAATTTGTTTAAAAGCTAGATAATTAATTTATCCAGGTAAACTGAATATACGTGATATCTAATTCTATAAATCTTGTTAATAAGAAAAATGCTTCAGGCTGCGGAATGTATGCTTCAAGCTCAGGCTGCGGAATTTCTTCTTCAGGCTCAGGCTGCGGAATTTCTTCTTCAGGCTCGGGTTTCAGAAATTCTGTTTTAGGTTGTGTCTTTTCTGCTTCTAGTAGTGGCTGTTGAATATTTTTTCAGGATCAGGCTGTTGCATTTTTTCTTCAAGCTTTAGCTTTTCTACTTCAGGTTATGGTTCAGGATGATCATCATCATCTTTTTCGCGATTTTTTGTAAGGCAGATCAATCACTTCCAGAAATGTTTCCACACTATCATAATCCAGACCAAGTTTTATTTTCGTAGCTTTTAAAATTTTTAGTCTTTTCCATACAGTCGTAGGTATTCATGTGATCTTTTTCATCTATCAGAGTCATTTTCATACGTGTTTCTTTTTGGCGGGTCCCCATTATTGTTTCCAACGTTATATTATTCATCTCGTGAATCTCTTTCAGTCTTCCCTATAATCTTAGAGGGACTAGCTTACTTGTTGTCGTTGGAGAGCGTTTTTACTTTATGATAGTTGTCAATTTCTTGCAGCTGATTCAACCCCATGCTAGTTACCGAAACAAATATTGCTCATATTGGCAGCTGGATCCGCATAAACTCTTTGTACACATATTTTGCTCTGCCGTTGTTATTGTAATGACCGCCGTTAAACTCTGGCGTATCTTTAAACAACAACATTTTTAAAATGTTAGCGCGCGGTCCCAACGAACTCTGTCACGATATATAATACACTGTCTACAAATGATCATCTAGTATAAAAATTTGAAAACATCTCATTCCGGAATTTGACTATGTGTCGGAAGCAAAAAACAATCTGAAATTGCAATATTTTGTAGTTCCGGGATTTGCAACATAAAATGTGGATACAATTGATTCTAATATGTCAGTAGTGGCATATAAAGAAGCTCAGTTAAAAGCGACATTAGAGACTTCTAAGCGCCAATTGTTAATGTATTCGTCTCCATGTATTCTACCTTTTAGCTGACAACGCCAAATGGTTACCGCCACTGGACAATCTATCCTGATCCGAACATTATTGTACGCGGGACCTGTAGCTCAATCACCGGATTAGGGTAATAGCGCTACATAGCAAAGACAAAATAAGCTTTATATAAAGAAGATCATTCAGAGGATAAAGACGCTGCAAATCAGTTGCGATTATCTGAACGGGACCACAGCAATGGAACGTGCCCAGTAACGTTTTTCACGAATTTCATATCATCATAATATTTTGTTGTCGCATCTCAATTGTTAGAGGGAACGCCTACTTTTTATGACATTTTTTCTACGTCTATATACCAGCGGTTGTAACCTCAAACGATGCTGCATTAACTGAATAATTATTGGACTTCGTGCCAGCGCAGAAGTCATTAAAAAAAATCCCGCATTGTCTGTGATGCGAACGTTCTGATAGCATCTCAATGTACTGTTGGTCGCAGTTGGATTGTCGACTAATATGTCGCTGCCCGTACCAAACTTTGTATCTGCATACTGTTTATTGGCCGCGTCTAGAGTGCTTGTATGAGTCGATTAACCTGTAAGCTTATTGTTGCTCATTACCAAAGGAACATTTACGTCATGCCTGCCAAAACTCGTTAGCAGCAATCGTTGTGCGTAGACACTGTCCACACACCTGAAACTACTTGCAGTCTAAACTTGACAGGAGAGTAGCTGTCGCAATATATCTCTGTGGTATGAAATGTCATCGCAATACCACTGTTTTGTTCCTCGTTTACTCCAAAATCCTCAAGCTATTAGGCGATTTTGATATAACAAAATTGCTTTGTTTGTTGCCTCAATGTCAGCAGTTGGGGTAACTAAGTGTTTTGTTTCCTTTTTTGATGTCGCCTGTCATTGTTCCTGCCAGTTACTGGAAACGCACATCAAGCAGACAGCAGTATTTGATTGACAATGATTACCGAAACTAAATTTTGTCCTGCAAAAAGTATGCGCCCTTGAGAAAAAGTATTGTTTGCCTCAGTCCGCCAAACATTCTCGCTCGCATATTTGTCTGCATGTTCTTTTTTGGCGTCATATGTGTTATCTGTAGGCGCGGTCATATTTGTTTATATTTTGTGCCTACGTACTTATTGGTCCGGTCTTACTGTAGCCAGATTTCAGTACACGCCAGTTAAGTTCTGCTCTGCGCCAGAAAGTGTTGTGGCTGTATCTGAGCTGCTGTTGCCAATGACGGTGCCAATAGTTGTATAATGATTCGTTTTTTATTTTATGCTAGGCCGTGAACTACTGTTTTCCAAGTAAAAATAATTGTGATAATTCACTGGAATGAATTACAATAAATAATTTCACTGCCCCGTCGATAATAAAATAACCGTGAAATTTGAAGTTATTTTTAGATATTTACCTGCCCGAATGGTAAATATGGCTGCCCCCCGATAAAGACGGCTCGAGTTCAAATCAAGTAAAGAGTGACTATTATTTTCTTAAGACAAATAGATACATAATTCTCTTTCTCAATTGAAAGTTAATACGTAAATGTTTATTGTTGTTGTTGTTGTGGGGCTTAACGCCATTTTTCAGCACACGATAGGCTATACATGGCGGCCAGTATTACCGGTGGAGGAAGAAACCGGGAAATCCCCGGAAAGAACCACCGACCCACGAGAAGCTACTGGCAAGCTTTCTCACATATCCACATTCACCGAATCCTAGACTCGAACCCACGCAGATAGAGGTGAGATGGCAGTGATCCGTAACGGAGAGCGCTTTAGACCACTCGGCCACTCGGGGCCCCCGTAAATGTTTATATTTTATGTGTGAATAATCACAAAACACAAATAGCACATAAACGGTAAACAGCGAACATCGCGCGCGATCCAGTAAGAAATCAGCTACTTTAAAAGGACATCTTGATAGCCAATATTTTTGAGCATAAATTAAAATTAAAATTTGCTTGCCACGAAATGTGCATTATAAACTTCAACTCAGAATTCTGACTTTTAAAAAAACTCAAGACATATTTTTTTGTTTCCTGGCAAATACACGATAGCTGGTCCAAGAAAAAAAAACAAAAAAACGTGTTTCTAAATTTACTTCTGAATTGTGACATGGTAATAATTTATACGCTAAATCCAAGTCAAAATAAGTACAAAATACTTAGCGACTTTGATGAAGCCATAAGCAGCTCAGATGCCATTATGTTCAAAATATTAGAGCCAGAAGAGATAATGGCAGCAAACAAACTTGATTGTGATAGCAATTCTGTCATAGTATTTGACGATATAAAAATTGGTTGCCACAACAGGAATAAGTTCAAAAAGAATAATTTCGTTATCCCGCAGCAAGCGTTGCAATTTAATATATTTAGTGCAGTCTAACTATGATCTTCAAAAATATATTGGATGCAACACAGGCTGCTTTGTTTAAAACTCCGGTTAGGACAACCGCGACATAGATTCTATTGCGAGCTATCATTGTGGTGGAATGTAAACTGCAAATTTAAACAATGTTATGATGAGGCTATGGGCGACAATAAGCATATTTTTATGCTATGTCATCGAGATGCAGAAGAGGTTCCTGAGACGTAATATTGTCCATTTAACGAGTTTAATTTTCCGGACTGAATCTGCTTGGTAGCGGCAGAAAATTGTATAAAGATCGCTATTTTTGTGCAAACATATAGTATAATGCCTTTTGTCCGAATAGAGGAGTCAAAAGATAAGGCTGATGGCATGAGAAAGTACGTTGAGCTGCAACAACAATTACGTGTTCGTATTAGCGAAGAAAAAATTGGTGAGCGAGATTTTTAGCGAGTCGTACCCAAATAATGTCGGACTGTAACAACAGCAATAACTAAGGTAGATTCTGCACACAATTAAAAACGGGACAAACAATTTAAGGACCAAAACGTTACTGATGCTGTCTTGGCAAAATTATTGCGGGCGCTAAATACCAAGCAAAAAACCAAGTACAGATTTCAGCGCAGCAGCTAAAGGAGCTGAAAGATCTAACAGAACAAACAAACAGAAGACTTGGCGTCAGAGCCAGAAGTCCTCGAGGAGGAGACACACGAGCCCGCTGTGGAAAAAGACGAAGAGGAGGAGGCGGGCGAGGAGCTAGTCTCTCAGTGGGTTAGAGATCTTTCTGCACAAGAATACAAAGAGCTAGTTGACGAAATGCCTATAAAGGCTGCAAAATCAACAAAGTTGACCCAAAAAGAACACAAGGACCTGGAAAAATAATGAAAGGATCTTACCGTCGCAAACCTACTCTTTTAGAACAAAGCTGGAAAATATAACATAGAACTAAAAGAGATTGTTAGCAGAGGAAAGCTTGTCAGGTTAGAGCTCGATAAAAAATATGACCAGCTTTGTTGTAAAAAAAAAAAAAAACTAATCTCAAAACAAGTACTGGCATCATATACTAAAGCGCTCCATTTGAACTCATTACACGAATCAAATTACTTGCCGCCAGCAAGCAAGTTTGGAACATAGGTATAGAAGTCGACAATGAGATCCACTGATATACTGGATAAGTATCTGCAAATGAGTTTGCTTAGTAAATCCGATTACAATGTTTTGTGCGATGATTTACCAAAGCAATATCACAAACTCTTCTCTTGAACTCCTAGCTGGCTCAAAGAAGCAGCAGCAATTGTACAGTAAGATATAGTACGTTCATGCATTCTGTCAGTATCCTCGTTTTCCGATCGCGCCAATTTCTGCTGAAATCTGGAATTCTTTTCAGAACGTTATAGACGGCAACAACAAATTTCGGAATCTCACTTCAGCCAATGACACAGGAACTTTGCTAGTCAATATTTCAGCAGGTACAATGTTGTCAACAAAGCAGTCGAAATTAAAAAGATGACATAGCGAGGACACTTTGGCGATGACATAACATGTTGTGATTGGATTTAGCGTAGACACCGACAGCAATTCAGTGAAATTAGATGTTTACTTTAAATGTAAATAAAATCATACCCGTGCCCATATTGTCCAGCAATGGATTCAAAAGAATTATGCACACCGAGTTCAACAAGTGATATAAGGAAATGATATCGTTTCAAAATGGAACGAATCAGAGCATGTAACTTCAACAAGTAATCAAACAAGAAAAAACGCATGGAAATTATACACAAATATGATTGATATATCGTTGGTCAATGTATAGAGTTTTAATACAAATATGAACAAGGTATGATTCTATCACCAAGATATTAAAATATAGGATTTATTAACAAACATTATTTATGTTTCACTGTATAACCAAGGGCGAACAAAATGTAGAATTTGTACAAAAATATGAGTAATGTATGTTTTATCCTCAAGTATGATGTAAGTATTGTTGATTTTCACTCATACAGAGATACTGAGTAAAAATTTTCAAAAATGGAACAATTTATATTCGTGACGTCCAGTTAATGATCACCGGTTCCACAGCTCTCGTCAAATGGTCAAGGAGACACCACGCATGGCTCTCCCCGTTTCTCTATTCCCTACAGATTCGTTTGTCTCGAAGGTATGGTCCCTCACTACGAGTAAACCAATATCGGCCCCCGAGCCAACATCACCATCGAGAGCAGAATACGGGTTTCACGAAACCCCCCACATAAACAGCT
The DNA here is from genome assembly GCA_016617855.1 of Megalonaias nervosa. Classification (NCBI taxonomy): domain Eukaryota; kingdom Metazoa; phylum Mollusca; class Bivalvia; order Unionida; family Unionidae; genus Megalonaias; species Megalonaias nervosa. The sequence continues at coordinate 30,847 of JAECUM010017696.1, forward strand.
AAAAATATAACGTCTGAGCAGTGTAGTACGAATGCAATGATATATGTTACTCATGCGCGCAGATGAATTGGCTTCTTTACACATTCAATCATTTCATCAGTACTACTGTATAAAATTATTACTATAAAAAACGCCATTGTACATCAATCGGTGTCCGACAAAAATAGTCTCAGTGAATTATAAGAACTCAACGCTACTCGTCCTATAATGCTTGCAACGTGTAATTGATTTCAGTCTGATTATTCAGTTATAAAAATGGCTAGGATAAAACAGACTATACTCTATCCGATAGCATGACGTTATGTGACATAGGTCTGACTCTGAAATTTAGTATAAATACTGGAACATCCAATATGTAGCACAAGTAATTCACATAAAACGAGGAGCAAGAGAGAATGCAATTTTATATTTCAAATACCTCTACAACTGATGATAGCTCCCGTATAATGGAGAGCTTCTTGACAAAACTCGTTGTGTTGTGATAATACAGTGAGAATTTACTCCATACGTAACTTGGTTGTGGTGAAAGCCCACAGCCAAAGAACTCGATGTAATTGGGTTTCTCATTGCAGGCACTTTTCGCGTGCGGCAATGAGTAAACCGAAGTCAGTAATTGGAAGGAAAATGTGGCTAAAAATAAAACTACCATCGGGGAACAGTATATGCGGCAACGAAACCCGGGTACATTTTGTTCATATATAATGAATAAATATTTTACTACACAAATTCCATGATAATTACCTACCCACCAACCCCCACCCCCGCCCTTAAAAGAGTGGAAGCACTTTTAGAAAATTAAGGAATTTGAAAAGACACGAAACAAAACCTATTATTCAAGATACCAGGAAAAAAAAATCAGCAATTCATACACTGCTCAAGTAATCGGGCCCTACATTTTCCACCATTTGAATTCTCTCGATCCGGAAACGATGTAGATGTTTGGCCAAAGCCCAACGCATCAACTCTGCGTTGGTGACGTCTGCTTTGTTCAGATACAAGAGAGGCTGGTGGTCTGTTTCAAGGATAAATGCCCTTTCAGAAAGGTACGTGTGAAATTTTAATATTCACCAGTGCCAAACACTCCATTTCGATCACGGAGTAATTTTCTCCCCAGGTAGCAATTTCCTATCTGCATTAACAATAGGTAACGTTACGCCCGCGTCTGCCTGTAGCAAACCTAACTCTAATCCTGTGTCCGACGGATGAATTCTCAAAGTCAATGAGTTATTCAAATCTGGCAATTTTAGGATTTATGCACTGACCAATTTTACCTCAAGAGCGTAAAAAGCTCTAATCTAACATGCATTTAAATTTACTTCATCTTGTATGAACCCGGTATAACCTGTATATACCTCTGCACACCTATTTAAAATCTCCCTATTTCCCGATGCCGACCTTGGGTTACCTCTGTATACACATTGGCAATTTTTATTCCCTCTTTTCCCACCCCCATGGGGAACTCAAGGGGAATTTCTATATTGGGGTCTAATTTAAGTTTGCTACCCATTTCGTCTTCGATTACCACAGTGCATACTACGTTCAAGCCCCTTTTTCCATAGACAGAATTGTGGTATGTCGCTATTTATACGGGACCAATAAAATCGGCTTATACTTTATTTGTCATTTTCCTACTCTCGTGACCTATGTACAAAATTTAAACTTACCGCGAATTTACAGTGTTTCAAGATACCGGACACGATTTTCTCAGCGGTCGCGCTCAAGGACGCACCATGCCGTTGTTCACTCATAATCCATTGCGCGAGATACAAGTCACGATTTTTGTAACGTTCAATATATGAAACGGCTGTTTCCCCGTCCGCGCCTGCAATCTTTTCGACCGCTTGTACAATGGAAAACCGAAAATCAGATATAGTTGGGAGTCTAGATCCCCCAACATTTCTAATCGTTAAGTCGTATATGGTATTATCCATACACAGCGCTTCGATGGCCATGGTCAGGAAAGGCATCTCGATTTCTATTCTCGTGACGGGAACGTGATCATTCGTTTGATCTAATAATATACACGGGTATTTCCTACAAAGATTTAGGTCATCCATAATGATATTTTCTGGTGTCACGCAAGACCGTAATTCTTCACCGTTGGCTTTCACTGTCTGTCGGTACTCTCGCCTAGGAACAAACTCAAGTGTCGATCCACTGAATAACATCATGAAAGATCTGCACACGCACAGAGGGTTACAGTACTCGTGTCTTTAGTTCCCGAATTATCAAGTGGAAAATCATCGCCATTGTCGCTTCCAGACCTATCCCTGCTTTCAGTAGCAACCGCGACGTTTTGGTGCAAAGCTCTTTCGTTTCGGACAATCAGGCGAGATGTGACCCCACTCCGCACATCCATAACATAGAGCAGCAGGCATGGTGAACCCTACAATTGGTTTCCTGACCTTATTTTCACAAAATAAAGGTTCCTACGGGGGTTGAAAAAATAAGGTCAATAACGCTAAACCGAACCTTCTAACCGATATTATTTCCAAAACGGATAATAAATCGTTTGGGTTAGCTCATTTTTGTTATTTTAGTTTTGACTTTTTGTTTTTATTTTTATAGTGCGTTTAGTTTACTTACCGGGTCAATTAATTTTGGTTGGTTCACCCTGCCTGCTGCTATAAATTAAACAATTATTATAAATATTATCAATAATGAATATTGGAGAACCACATTCAGCTAAATTAGCTCGAGAGCGATTAGAGGCAGTTAAAAAATATTTACCTGTTCGTGATTCTGTCAAGCAACAATTACAATCACGTCAGGAATCTCATGTTGAATTTGAAGAGGATACAAAACAATTATTTAAACCTATTACAGAAACCACTAAAGGTCTTCTTCCTGCTTTAGAGAAAACCGCTGAAGCAACTGGAAAAATAGCAGAAAGAATAAAACAGACAAAAAGAATTTTACGTGGACTTCCAGCTGACATAGCTGCTGCTCAACCAATACAACAAATACCTGAAGCCGCTGAAGCATCAGCCTCTAAACAAAAAAGTACTGCAATGAGTAGTAATGCTGAACTGATAGATAAATTTGATGAAATTACTATTAAAACAATTAATGAAATTAAAGATCTACAACAAATAGCTACATTTGCTGCGGAAACTTTCGGTCGAAGAGATAAATTAATGAAACCTGAATACGCTACGCTAAATATATTAAAACCCGTGAACAGTGGCAAAAAGTATTATATCGCATACGTATGAATGTTGAACAAACTAAAGCTAGTGATCCATTATATCAAGATTATGTTGATGACGTTAATTATTTAGTCAAATCAGAAAAGGAAACAGCAATACAACTTGGAGAACAAAGAAAACAAGAGAAAGAAGAAAGAAGAAAAGCAAAAGAGGAAGAAGCAGCAAGACCAAAACGAAAATATACAAAAAGAACACAAGCTCCTCCTCCTCCAATAACATTGGAATCACAACCACAAACTCCATCACTATTAAAGTACAAACCTGAAGAAACTCAATCATCATCGCCACCATCATTATCATTACCACCACCATTACAACTGTCACCGAAGGAAGAAGCAAAAAAACAATTAGAAGAAGAGGAAAAGGAACGATCATTAGTTGTAAAGAAAGAGATGGAGGAGAGAGAGGTAATTAAAAATATTCAGTAAATAAAACAACAATTACAATCTTCTGATACATCAGATAAATCTGAGGGAATTAAAAAACTAATTAAAGATGCGCATGATCATATCAAAATATTAGAAGAAACATGGAATAAAGCTGCAATAAGCGGTAGAGAAATTCATATTTTTCCAATGCTTCGTGAAAAAATACAGGAAAATAAGGATAAAATAAAAAAATATGAAGGAATGTTAGAATCTATGAAGAAGAAAGAAGGAAAAGGTCTCTCTACTGGAGGTAATCTTACTCCGTGCCCTAATAATGTCCTTGCTGATGTTGATCGATTAGAAATACTCATCGGAGGAAAACGAGCTGGTAATAATTCTCCAGAAATAATTAATGAAGCAGCCGATATTTGCAGACGGTTATTTACAGGCGGTATCATGGACGTTGATGTTTATCAGTCTCTTATTAATGAAATTGCCGATGACTACTACAGTGACTGAGTATGTAATTAAATACAATTACTATAATAAAATGATCGTACATAGTACTCAACGTGGACCTACCATGGTCAGGGTAATAAATTCACGATTACCAGTATACAAAACAACCTACGGAGATGGATTAGGTGATGTTGTTCAGGTCTATTTAGAAGGATAGCCCCAAAAGCAATACCGATCGCAAAGCAACTGGGAATGAAAGCTATTGATGTTGTTCGTGAAAAAGGTATTGGTGCTGTTGGTAATGTTGCTAGTAAAGCATTCTCAGCAATCAAGGATAGACTAGCACGATTAATACGACGAAAACCTCAACCAGTAAAATTACCCAGTACTGAAGTAATGCCTGCAAATGTCAGTAAAATAATAAATCAAGCTGCGAATCAAAAACTAGCAGAGTTGGCTGATGTACCAATGTCAGAAAAGGAAAAAAAATATAACCGATAGTCTGATAGCAGGAAGTGGTCTTCGTGTTAGACGATAGTAAATATAATAAATATGTTCAAGCGCATATCTGATCCAGCATTTGACATGGACGCACCAGTACTCAAGGATGAGTCTGTGCGTGATTATCAATATTATTCTTATGACGCTCGAATTCCAGATAAGCGTGGACGAATTGAACTACAAGTTCAGGGTACAAGTAGGTATTTCTTACCCGCTGAAGCATTTATTGAAGTAGAAGGTGAAATTTTAAATATCGCTAATCCTGCAGTACCAGTAGCATATGGAGACAATGTTAGTGTCGGTTTTGTTAATAATGGTATTATGGCGTTATTTGACAGCGCTACGTATATGATTGACGGAAAAAATATTGAATCAATTCAGAAAGACGTTGATGTTGCTACAACAATATTAGGTTTAGCAAAATACAGCGACGATTATTCAAGATCGGCTGGCCCGTCAATGATGTTTATAAAAGATACTTCTAATTCTCCAGAGTATCAACAATATGAAATAGGACGACCAAGAAATTTTGCTAGAAACGCTGATGTGGATATACAGAGTATGATTATTAATGTAGATGCAGATTTCAACTTAGGATTTAGATCACGTCGAGCAATGTTGCGTGGTGGAAGAAGAGCATTTTCATGTGCCATTCCACTGTCACATATTTTTGGATTTTGCAGAAATGTCAGAAAAGTCATTTTCGGAGCTAAGCATACAATTGTACTTGTACGAAAAGCAACCGACGATGATGCAATCTGGCGACCCCCCGGTGTTGATGCTGGTAAAGTATTTCTGACAAAACTTTCATAATGGATGCCAGTAATGACCCCATCAATAACTGAAGAAGATCGGTTACTCTCTTTTATGAATCAAGGTGGTAAATCAGCGTTATCGTGGTTGACAATGACCACAGATGCTATCCAGAGTAATATTAATGGTTTATTTACATGGCAAATAGCTTCTCAGCAAGGTGTTTCTGCACCGCGACATATATTTATTGCATTTCAAGATGATGCACGGGTAAATGATCAAACACAAAGTAAAATGATATTTGACAATATTGGTGTTTCTGAGGTTTCGTTAAGGATAAATGGACATCAAGAACCATCCGAAGATATTTTATTGAATTTCGATCAAAGTCATGTAGCACGTGCATATCATCGTCTGATGACGTTCATGGGACGTGATCAAAATATTGATACTGGTTTACAAATATCACAGCTGGATTTTACAACATTATATCCGATCTGTTACTTTTCGCTGGAACATTTGGATTTATACAGACAGTCAGTAGTTGATATACACTTTCGACCTCGCGTGACACTACCAATAGCACCAGCAGTTGTTATTGCCAATTACAGGGCAATTGCTGTTATACTTAGCGATAAATCGATGATACTTGAAGGTGTTGGTGGACGAATGAGAGTTGTTGATGCTCCAGTCGAAAATATGTAACACGTAATTAGATTGCTCATAATATTATAATGTCATATAATCACGTTAATGTCAGTCTGACTCCTGGTCAGATTAAATGGCTACAATCAGCATCAAAAGATAACTGTGGAATAAAAATATCGTTGAAAAAAGAGCAGATGAGCGGCTCAAATAAATTATCTCTTACAGAACGTCAGCTCAGGCATTTCAATGAAGCCAAAAAATCAAATAAAGGTATAAAACTTAATCTTTCTGCGGGTGCCATTAAAGACATCGCTAAGACGGGTGGTATATTTCCACTTCTTGCAGCTATACCAGCATTAATAGCTGCTGCAGCCCCAGCTGTTGCAAAAGCAGCTGCATTAGGCGCTGTTGGAACCGCTGCTGGAATGGCATTAAAGAAAGCAACGGGTCAGGGAATCATGCACGCAGAAAGCTCAAAAAAAAAAGATCACGGGCAAAACAACACGGAAGACGTCTAAGAGCACCAAACGTACCACAGCCGGGTCGTCTAAGATTATCAGGCCCAGCATACGGTCGCGGTCTCAGATTACCAGGGACCCCACATTCGTGGTACGGAAAAGGCCTAAGATTACCAGGGACAGTTTACTGATATCTCCTATGTCCAATTTTGATTTACTCGATGCTGCTAAAAAAATAAAAATAAAAAACTTCAGAGGTGTTTTTATGCGTGATCAATTACCAAAAAACCAAACAATATTGACACCGGTATTATTAATCCCGATAAAAACTCTGGTCCAGGCACACACTGGGTTGGATATGCAATTGATTCACGTGGAATTATTTATTTTGATTCATATGGATTAGCTCCACCAAAAGAATTCTTAGAGTATGTTAGCGGCGATCAAAGTATTCCAATCTGGTATTCAACGTTACCAACACAAACATTAACGGATCCACTAATATGTGGTCGAGAAGTACTTAACGTACTTGATGCTGTATCAAAATCAACAAAACCACCTCACAAAGTTGTACATGAATATACTACGTTGTCACATTTAAACAGACATTAGTAAATATAATGGTAGATATTTACGGAAGATTTTCTCGTGGTAAAGCTCAGCAGCAAGCTGATTTATCTAAATACGCAACTCTCGATCAGCTCAGAAATGAGATTGACGATTTATTAAATATTACAAGTGTTGATCAAAATGAAGTAGTTGTTTTTCAGGATAAAGAAGGACGATTAAAAACTAGTAATATACAACTGCCAGATGTACTCATACGAATTCCTAATGCGGTTGTTAATAATATCGTTACTTTTACTGATCAGGGTAAAATACAAGATTCCGGTACGTCAGTCAACGATTATATTAAGAAAGCTGGTGATTCATTCACGGATCACATTATCATGAACCGAAATAAAATTATAGACCTTGGAAACCCAGCCGCAGATACAGACGCTGCAACAGAGAAATATGTCGACGATCAAGAATCTAAGTACGTATTAGTCAACGGCGGTATAATGCGTGCATTTCTCAACATGAATAATAATGGTATTAATAATCTTAGAACACCAGAATCTGATTTTGATGCTGCGACGAAGAAATACGTCGATGATAAGGAAATTCCTCTAAAAACAATCAATGACGAAATGACTACACTCAATGCTACTTTTTCTAGACATGTAGAAACGTTCTTAAATTTTCGTAGAAATATAAACAAAACCATTAAAGATTTTTTTGGGGAACAACCAACCGTTGACATAAAACTCTTCGACGTTAACATGAAACTCAATGATATTGTTAGTGGAATACCTAATATTGTTCAAAAAACTAATCTGAAAAATTCCACACGGACAAATTAAAAATATCGTGTATACAGTAGCATCAGGATTAACAACATGGTCACAGCAAAATAACACTATCAAATATACCGCAGAGGTTACTGGTGTTTATAGACTGTCTATCTTCAGCTCTGCAAAATTTAAAATTTATACTACAACATTTCCGTGGCGTCATTCAACCGATGCTTTCTCTGGAGTTGTATCTATAGTGTTAAATAAAGATGCTGAAGAAATATTTTTACTGGAAGCAGATGATCAAACAATAACCGCAACGTCTTACTGGTGGTGTTTGGAATTTGTAGCTGAAACACCACAATTAATTACTTAACGTCATTGTATAATGGATCAAAACCAAGGACCTCAGTCCTACATCGACGTTCAACGTCACAGATATAATCAAGTGTGTAAATGTCAGACTGAATTAAAAAATATAATCGACGATTATACAGTAAAAGTAAAAAAATATCGCAGACGTATGGTTGTCATTGATATAATTGTTTACTCAGTTTCCGCTATTGTTGCTGGGGCCGGATTATTATTATCAACAATAACAATGACAGCGCCTGCAGTTGTAACAATTGTCGTTTCAACTTCAACGACTATCGCAGGCATTCTTAGTATTATAGCTAAGAAGATATCCGCATGTACAAATACTAAATTACATGAGTATATAATAAAATTACATTCAGCAACAACAGCCTATTCTAAATTATCCTCGTATCTTTCTGCGTATCTCAGCGATGGTAAAATATCTGATGAGAAGTTTGCAACGATAATGAAGACCTATGATGAAACATTCAGAATTGCTGACAAAGTCACTCACAATAACCAAGGCGAATTAAATAATAACAATAATAATAATGACTGACTCAAGAGAGCTACTTCAGCAGATCGTCACTAATACGACTCCGTCAAAAACTACTATGATATCGTTAAGTTCGACCAATCCTGAATTTAGTATCAATTTTCCAACATCAATTCCTGCAAAAGAAATAGCATTAGCACAATTGCGAGTTTATTATAGCTGGCCCAATATTAGATCAAAACCATTTGGTGGACTACAGCCAAATAATTCATTAGTATTCGCTAATAAGAATAAGCCTGATGGAACTCCTGATTGGCAAGTAGTTGTTATTCCAACGGGCAGTTATCAAATAGAACAGATTAATGATGAGTTCCAACGCAGAATTAAATCTATCACAGGAAAAGAATCCAAAATAGCAATTACTGTATACGAACCAACATTATCAGCGGTGATTGAAATAAATTCCCCTGATTACTCTGTAGATATTTATCAAAGTTCGATTAGATCAGTATTAGGATGGCCTGAAGTTGAACTAGTTTATCAAGGACCACCAGAACCACAACGATCTGATTTCGTTATAGATGTTGAAAAATTTATAAAACTTCCAGAATATCGAAAAACTTATCCGTTCATTGAGATTCCGGATGCTTATCGTGGTTATAAAACTTATAATCATTTTATAGATTTCGTTCAGGGTAAAAGGTACAACAAGAATAGCAACAATTAATGTTGAAGAAATTAACTCAAAATCAAAACCAGTTAAATCTGAACATGGACGTGTACTTAATGATCTAAGAAATTTATTTTCCAGCATCAGCGCTTCCTACAACGATGACTTAAAAAATCAAATAATTGAAGTAATACAACATTTGAATCAAGTTGCATCAGACTTAGAATATGTAAATAAGGCTATCGTTGACAGAGAAAAAACATTAAACGCACCGGCAGATAGATTTCTTAATACTTACATAGTTAATGAAGACGGTCCTATTCAGCGTGTAAGTTATCAACGTTTATTTAAAACAGTGTTTCTTAAGTTTTATAAATTACAGAAGAACAGCTACCAACATTTGTAATTCCGGGATTTAACTCTAAAGAGTCTAAAGAAATCAGTTAATGATCTTATTGATGAACATTTTAAAAGAATATGGGATTCACGGAAAAAATTAATGCCTACACCAACCATTCTTAAATATAATAATGATCCACATGGTGGAGGCCGCCATATCTCACCTGGTATTGTTAATATAACATCAACGATCGCGGTCAATCTAGCATGTGACGTAATTGATGGCAGCTATCAAGTAGATCTTGAAAAATCCACTCAAGCTCAACAAGGGTATATATTATATGCATTTAGTCCTCAACTACCGCCCGGGTGGTTAATTGTATCGGAGCCAATTAATCCAGTTTGTCTACGTGTACATAATCCATTATTGTCAAGAATAAATTTCAAACTTACTGACCAGACAGGATACATTTTGGATTTAAGAGAGGCATCATTGCATATTAATCTGTATATACGCTCATAGAACGCCTGAGTAAATAATCAGGGGGAAAAAATAATCTGATTCTGAAATAATCTGATTTTCCTTAATCTGATAGGCAGTTTACTAAAATCTGAATAATAATCAATTCCTATGATTAAAGCAATTGTATATATAATGAAGTGAGATAACTCTGCCCCCTCTCTCTGCAGAGCAAATTAAACGATTATTTCCCTTACTACTATGTTCGATTTACAGACAACGAATATACCTTGTTCTTCGTTAATTATTTAGTGATTTATTTGTTTTCTGTAAGCAATTAGCTGTTAGTGAATCAGTAATTTATAACAGAGAGGGATATTGATGCATCTTAACCTTAAATTCACGTCGGTTTATACGAGTGCGTAAAGTTATTTTTAGCTCTAACACATGTATTTTGACCTTAACGAACGATAACTCATACAGAAAATGTAATGTGCGATTATTTTATACAGTATATTTTATGAATTATGTTTGTAAATTAAGTAAATCTACGCTACATTTCTATAATAATTGTGATTTTATTCAGTATATTGGTCGTACGTAATTTGCCTGCTTATTCAGTGTTGGGTTAACTACATAATAATTTTAAAACGTCTATATGTATGAATCGGAAAATGGCTCAGTGGTATAGTGTTGGGACTATGATACTGACGACCGTGGTTCGATTCCTGTGGCTGACGAGTGTCGACAGTATTCGGAACGATGCCATTTTATATAAGGTTGGGGAGCTCAGCCCCCAACGAATTCAACCCCTCATCACGTTAAACAACGTGGTGAGTGCGTTTTGCACTTACCCCGGGGTTTGATTTGGTGGGGGGTTATTGAATTCGCAATACAGAGCTCCCTAAAATGATCAGTAGCATGAGCTCTCTACCTCATTTGAAAGACCCCCACAAGGAAACATTCAGAAAGAATGCTAGCCAAATAGAAACAGAACATGGAGTGCCAATAACGGTCATAAGAAAGACATCATCATACAAAAAAAGGCACAAAGGCTATCAGGGGGCCAAGTGACGGGTAACCGCTTAGGATGCTACTGATTATTTTTGATATTTTTAAGTCAAATAGAAACAGAACATGGAGTGCCAATAACGGTCATAAGAAAGACATCATCATACAAAAAAAGGACTCCATGAAAGACACAAAGGCTATCAGGGGGCCAAGTGACGGGTAACCGCTTAGGATGCTACTGATTATTTTTGATATTTTTAGGTCAAACATCAAGGTCAAAAGTTAAAAACTTGAATGTCAATTATTTTTTATTTTAAAGAAATATTTATATATATATATATATATATATATATATATATATATAATGAACCATTTATATATATAATGAACCAAGAAAACATTAATGATATTATTTCTGCTATTAAAAAATTAAAACATAACGGAATAAATCTCTCTGATAATCTCGATCCTGAGAAAATATTATGCGATTATGAAATATTAAAACAACGAAAAATCGACAATAAATACACATTACCATCCAATTATAAATTCGTAAAATTAATCTATCAGTCTATGTTAGAATCCTTGGCAATGGTAAATGACAAACAGGTAAAACTGTTTGCGCCTCTTGCACGTTCGATCGAAAATATCAGATCCGAACTATCTCGTGAATACGAGAAAAAGAAGATTGTGGACAATCGTGTAATGCAGTTGAGAAAGATTATGTTATTTGATTCTGTCAATGACACTGAGAGTGACACTGAGAGCAGCGACGGTGAAGGTACCCCTGGCAAAATTGATAGAGTCGAACTATATACAGTATAAAAAAAAATATTTATTTGTTAGGAAGACAGAGTTAGATATATTCAAATATTATCGACTGATCATATTTTATTGAATATGCAGATTTGTATATTTTATTTGCGACAAATTGTACTGATTGTGGATGTATGCAAAAATATTTGGCAGCTGCGTTTATTGATGGAAAAGTTATTTCTTGGCCTGTTTCTGTATTTACGGATTTAATAGCTCTCTTTTTAAATACTTTACACCTTCCTGTATTTCCACGTGTGGAATTCTGACTCTGTGTAGTAGCTTGCAGGTTAGATAACCGATTATTTTTGGGATCTCCATCAATGTGATCAACTACAAGTCCATTTTTAACGACTCCAAAATAACACTCGTAGATGAATCTATGAGATAAATGGTGTTTATCTACACTGGTATTGAATTTAAAATAACCAAATTTATTAATACTACCGACTGGTTTTTTGGATCGACAGTGTCTGATTACACCATCTCGAGACGCTTCGTAATTTGTATATATTGGATGTGCTACAAATTCTTTTTGCTCTATTTATATATATAATACTATTTGTCTAAATCATTGTTTTGAAATCTGGCCAGATAATCTTCTACGGTTTTTATAGGGGGTTTACCTGACAATGTATTATTTTTTTTTGTCATAATATCGTTTTAATTCTCTATATTTTTTACCGCCGCATTTCACACATAACTGAGTTTTTCCTCTGACTCCAACACCACATTGCACACACGGTTTTGGTCCCAGACTCCCATTTTTAACGCTTTGCATATGGTAGCAGCAGAATTCATTCACGCATGCTTTGTTACAAGGAGAAGTATATCCAATTTTGAGCCAAATACATTTATTCTTTGTTTCAATCATTATATATATACTAAAATTCAATTTAAATATTTGTCTTAATTATAATGGATAATGAATTATCCAAAGCTGAACCTTATAGACCTAGATTTGATCTTGACAGACTGTCAGAATATAAATTTAGTACTTTGATGCAAGATATAGCTTTAACAAATGAGGATATAACCGAACGTATCCGTGAAGCAAAGAAGGAATTTCGTAATAGTGGTGCTGCTCATGTTTGGTCAACATTCAGAGTCGGAAATGTTACTAATATGATGAATGACGAACGAGGAAAAGCAATTATTAATCACCTTGATGATCAAAAATATTTTATTTTAATAAAATTTATTATAAATACAAAAGAAGATACTTGGATTATTCGTGACAAGCGTGATCCAGTCCGCATACAGTCGGGAAATAATATTGTTCTTTTGAGTAATAAATCTAAACCCGGAATACTAACCAGTGTTGACAAACCGTATTATGAACGCGCATATCCAGTTATTGCGGTTGTATATGCAATATATCCGCTGAATAATAAACCTGACGTTGGGGATCTCAAACAGATGAGACTGTCAGAGTCAAGAATAAACTGTGTAGCTGAATGAGTTACGGAACATTTCATAAACGCGATACGTGGTAATGGTTTAACAGATTTACGACGTAAAAAAATAAATACGTGGGCAGAATCAGTTAAAGATACCGGAGCATCTATTAAAGATGTTGCTGATCTAGAAAAGAAATTAAGATTTCCAATAACAGTAAAGACGTTAACAGGAGATGTTTTATATAAACCAAAATACATAAAAAATAGAGCTCCGATAGATATTATTGATCATAATTCGCATGCGTGGACCTCAGCAGTAACAATATTTCCACGAGACAGAACGGTTAAATTTTATGATGGTCATATATTTGATTTTATCAAACATATCAGTAAAAGTGACCCTGTATCTGTTTGGTTATTTCAAAGTTCAGAATATAATTATTACGATCAGTTTGTACGGCCTAATGGTGATATTTACCGTACAGAATCTCTTAATGTAGAAATGGAACATCTTGCGTTGAAATATACTTCAGACGATGTCAAAGTTAGACAATTATTAAATAATTGTTTTACTGTTCCATCTGTAGCGGCTCACTTTGCTCAGGAGAAAAATTTATGGAAACCAACACGATCGGAATTTCTTGAAGATATCCATAAAAGCTGCGTAGAATATGTGGAATACTAAATATAAGTATAATGACGTTATATCCGTCGATATGGTAGCGAGTTATCCTGGGAGTTGTCTTGGATACGGAGAATGTTCTGAATACTTTAAGAGATTTGGACATCCATCACAAGAGATGACCAGAATTGCGATAAACGGACATTTACCAGATTTTGACTTAACCGGATTTGCTCATGTAGAATCATTTGAGTTTGCAGAAAATCTCCATCCGATTACTTATGCTTGGTTTGGAAGACATTTTTTAGAAAAATGTTGGGTTCCAATAGTACTATTGCGATATATGCTTGATGCTGGAATTTTAATATCGTTGAGGGTAAATGAAGCAATTATATCGTATAGTCCACAGAAGCAAGTTTGGTTACCAAAACCGGATAGATTTAATATCGATGATGCCAGGAAAGAATTTCCTGATCTTAATGAAGATGACATTAATAATATACGTAAATGCAGGGACGAGCATGATGAAAAACTTGCAAAAGATCTTGGTAGAAAGATAATTGGTAAATTTACTCAAGGAGGAGCCTATGATCATAAAAGACACTGCACAAGATTGATTATGGACGATGCTGAACTCGATTTTATAATAGCTGATACAACGAAAAAAAAACACATTTATAAATCGGAGTAATGCTTATTTGTCAGACGGAACCAAACTAGGTACAATTGTAAGCTATCTTGATGGTGACTCACCGCAATTTACTCATTTAAGATCATCGATGTTGGCATATGTTTCTATAAATCTACTGTCTATGATTAATAGATTTTCTTGTTACGCTGTCAGAGTTGCTACAGATTCGTTATACATAAATAAAAAATATACGGATTTGTTAAAACCGCTACTTGGTAATGGTGAATGGGGATCATGGAGAATAAAACAAGAAAATATACTTAGTTATTCTGAATCTGCCGACGTTGAAATTAAGGAAATATATCACAAAAATAATAATCAGGTATCAAAGTCATCAGCACCATCTGTGTACGATCCTGTGGCTAGACATAAAGCTGTTTATCTTAACGGATGCGGTGGTTCAGGTAAAACAACTCGTGTGATTAAATTATTCATGAACAACCATTCAGATATAATTGTTTTGACACCGACACATAAACTCGCCAGAGAAATAAAAGAACGAGGAGTAAAATCATGTACATATCATAGTTTCTTTCGATGGTGCGGAGACACGTGGACTTCTGAGCGAATGGGTGAGAAATATATACCTAAATATATTATATGGGACGAGATAGACACGGTGTCGTTAGAAATATTAAAAACATTTCTTGATTGGTTATTAACAAAGAATACTGCTGTGATTATGTGTGGCGATCATGGTCAACCACCACCCTTTATTGGACAGTCACCACATGAATGGCTAAAGAATAACGTAGATTTTTATGAAGAAATAAATGATGACCATAGAGCTATTGGTGAACCGCTGAAGGAGTTTAAAAGGTTAATCAGACTACAGCCAGATAAAATACAATGTGAGATAATGCGTAAAGTAATTCCAGAAACTACAATGAATGATTTTCTGAGTTTATGGAATCCCGCTGATTTAATAGTTGCAAGCAGAAAGATAGTTCGTGATGAACTACAGGAGAAATTATTTCTGTTACATAAAGAAAAGTTTTCAGATCTACCTGTACCATCATGTTATCGCCCAGCAGATACTAGACGACAGAATATTGATGTTGAAATTCCTGGTGGTGGAATACAGAATCTTTTCTTGAATGATATTGTTTTAGTCGATATTAATGTTGTTGAGAATGCGCTGAGTATGAATAAATCACCGTGGACGTTAGGATACGCTATAACGATCCATTCTTCACAGGGATTAACTTTTTCTGATACAAATATCTGGATTGTCGATGATCGGATCGAATGGTCAAATTTAGTCTATCTTGCAGTATCTCGAGTCAGAAGAATATATCAACTACATAGGGTTATTATGAATTTTACAGAAAATAATAATCAAACTGTTAATAATGACGTAATAAGAAAAAAACTATCTGGTTATAAGCAATGTGACAAAAAAAATAATCGTGACTTTGATATTGATACTGAATTTATTATAACACTAAAACAACGACAGAACAATCATTGTGCAAGCTGTAACTGTAATATGTTATGGCAATATTCGAATAATAATCCAAGACAATTTACCGTAGACAGAATTAATAGTGATTTTGGTCATACACGTAATAATGTGATGCTAACCTGTCTTGAATGCAATCGACGTAGAGGTTCTGGTTATGTAATTGTATGTGGTGGCAATTGTGTGTCTTTAGGAATTACTTGTAATTGTTCACGTACAAATCCACGTTGAGGAGCTGTAGAATCTAATCTGTAGATTGGAGGTCTACCAGTGGATCTTACGACGCTAGAAATTGTATGTGTAGTCACGCTCCAGATAGGATCAGTTGCTCTTTTTTTACCACCTTCAAGTTCACCAGGTTCATATAAATATCTTACAGTTACATTACCTAATACTGGTTGAGAGAAAGATTCACGGCGTTGTATTTGTATATATTTTTTTGTGATCGCATTAGAAGGTTTCATGGAAGTTGAACGAGTAATTTCATTATTTAACGCAGCTATCACACTTGGTAACCTTGCAATCCATTCACGAGATCTCTCACCGGACTTAAAGTCAGTGGATATTTCCTTTGCGTATTGATATCCAAATAACCGCTCAGCAAGTGTTCGATTAAATCGTTCAACGATTGCCTGATCACGATGAATTTCAGAGTGTCCTCGTCTGATTTTAACGTTATGTTTCTTCATCAACGATAATACTGCACCAAGAAATTCTTTGCCAGGATCAACTTGTAATAATTGTGGCCATCGTAGACCACCACGTCGATAAATTCGCTCAAACGCAGATGCAACTTCAGATGCTGTCTTTGTTGATAATGGTTCCGCTTCCTTATATCTACTTGCAACGTCAACGACAGTCAATGCGTATTTGTACGTGCATGATTGACGTCTACCAATTTTAATGGTGTCATGTGGTAAAAATAAAATATCTGCTTGATGAACTTCATTAGGGACGCTGACATCAAAATGTGCGTACTGAATTGTTTTAGGTGGTGGTAGATAAATTTGCCATATTGCCTGTCGTGCTAACCACGCTGCAGCAACAGAACGTGAGACTTTTGCTGCTTCAGCAAGTTTAGTAATCGCTGATCTGCCTCTCCAATATCCTCTTGGGCTATAATAAACAGACTCCATTATAATTAATCGTATTATTAATTACCAGCACCTAACATTATTTTACTTTTCATGGCAGATTTTATCAAAAAACTAGCGAGTTTTTCTCTAACAGATTTATTAGATATAGAATTTAACGCGTGAATCAATTTTACATCTGCGAAATGCCTTTGTTGCAAATCTTTATTTTTATACGCAACATCATGAACATGACACGCTTGATCAATCTTATTTATTGGATATTCTCCTGATCTTGGTTGAACTTGATCATCAAGTCGGATATCAAGTCGAGTTCCAGGACCACAATAATTATATCCAGGAAGATGTTTCTCACCGGGGTATTTAGCCCATGGAGCTCCTGGTAATTTCCTTAATGAAGCGGCGATATCTCCACCTGTCTTTGTTCCTGACTTAGTCATGGAGACAAATTTGTATTTCTTCGTGCCACATTTAATGCATTTGCCTGTCAGAGCACGTCGTTTATTTTTCGTTGTTATTGTAGCTAATTCAGCAGTGGGTGTAGATGCTCTACATCGAACACAATATAGACTCATATTATTTACAATATGGATATAATTGACTTTTCAGCGACACGAAAACAGGAACCAGTAAAACATCATCCAGCATTACCAAATTCGATAAGGATGATTATAATAGGTCCATCTGGATCAGGTAAAACACAACTATTATTAAATTTAATAATGCGATGGCTAAAATGGGACAAGCTGTATTTAGTAGCACCAACTGCAGATGATCAACAATGCTACGATGTACTCAAGGATTTTAATGAGAAAGCGAAATTAATTAATGAAGAAGGTGAAGATAATGATATTATTGATTTTATAACAGATATTAATGAAGCACCGTCCATAGATGACCTAGATAGATTTATTAATAATTTAGTAGTATATGACGACGTGATGATGGATAAACAAACAAATCAAGCTATGATATTTTCCAAAGGTAGACACATAAATACAGAAGTTATATACGTCACTCAACGATATGTACATATACCGAAGGTGATCAGAGACAACTGCAATATTTTAGTTGTATTTAATGGAGTAGATAAGTACACACAGAAATATATATATTATAACTGGTGTTCAGGAGATATGGACCCGATCAAATTCAAAAACTTTTTTGCTCAAGCACAAGCTACTCCATTTGGATTTATAACGATAAATTTACATGATCCAAGATCCAGATATCGTATAGGTTTAGATAAAATCTTTGGTTAATTAACACGACGAGTAACACAAAAAAGATAAAAATATTTTAACACAAACGAATTAAACTCAAACAGAATAAATATAATGGAGAAAGAAATTGTCGCATACAGAAATCTTCTAGAAAAATTAAAAACAGAATTTTACAAACAAGTTGTATATAAAATCATTTTTGATGACAAACTATGGCATGAAAGCGGATTAGATAAGTTAGCGATTAGCTATTTTACAAAAACAGATTCAACTTAATTTATAGCAGCAGGCAGGGTGAAAAACGACCAAAATTAATTGACCCGGTAAGTAAACTAAATGCACTATAAAAATAAAAACAAAAAGTCAAAAATAAAATAACAAAAATGAGCTAACTCAAAACGATTTATTATCCGTTTTTTCAAACTATAATGGTAATATCTAAAGTTAGAGGGTTCGGTTTATAATTATTGACATTATTTTTTCAGCCCTTGTAGGAACCTTTATTTTATGAAAAACTTGCTCGAAACCAATTTGTAGGGTTCACCCTGCCTGCTGCTTATGCTCTTTGACTTCTCTCTCTGTCCCTCATCATTAAATTAGCTATCATAACGTTCCGACCTAACAAAAACCCAGTAGGGATGTTTTCTATTGCGTCCGCGTTTGAACCATATAAGCGAAGCAGTCTCAGCACAGCCTGCATTAAAATTATGGAGACTATGATCAACAACAGGCTTAAACATCACCTTGACAACAACAACTTACTGAAAACCAAAGTGGCAACAAAAGATCCACCCTCGACCAACTGGTAAGACTTGAAGCAGATGTCAAACTTGCTTTCAACGCCAACAGGAAAACCAACAGATACCTTGTGGCAGTATTTCTAGACCTTGAAAAAGCGTTTGACTTAGTTTGGACCAAAGGACTCATCTCCAAACTCAACCAACTGGGGATCAATGGACATATGCATAGATGGATATCAAATTTTCTCACCGGTCGCACAATAAAGGTAAGGATAGCTAACAACATAT
>JAECUM010017697.1:0-20989 GCA_016617855.1 Megalonaias nervosa
GCTCCTATAGATATTATTGATCATAATTCGCACGCATGGACCTCAACAGTAACAATATTTCCACGAGATAGAACGGTTAAATTTTATGATGGATATATATTTGATTTTATCAAAAATATCAGCAAAAGTGACCCTGTATCCGTTTGGTTATTTCAAAGTTCAGAATATGATCATTACGATCAGTTTGTACGGCCTAACGGTGATATTTACCGTAGAGAATCTCTTAATGTAGAAATGGAAAATCTTGCGCAGCGCCTTTGGCGTGAATATACTTCAGACGATGTCAAAGTTAGACAATTATTAAATAATTGTTTTACTGTTCCGTCTGTAGCGGCTCATTTCGCTCAGGAAAAAAATTTATGGAAACCAACACGATCGGAATTTCTTGAAGATATTCATAAAAGCTGTGTAGAATATGGACACGGAGGATTATGGAATACTAAATACAACTATAGTGACGTTATATCCATCGATATGGTAGCATGTTATCCTGGAAGTTTTCTTGGATACGGAGAATGTTCTAAATACTTTAAGAGATTCGGACATCCATCACACGAAATGACCAGGGTTGCAATAAACGGACATTTACCAGATTTTGATTTAACCGGATTTGCTCATGTAGAATCATTCGAATTTGCAGAAAATCTCCATCCGATTACTTATGTTTGGTTTGGAAGACATTTTTCAGAGCGATGTTGGGTTCCAATAGTACTATTGCGATACATGCTTGATGTTGGAATTTTAATATCTTTACAGGTGAGTGAGGCGATTATATCATATAGTCCACAGAAACAAATTTGGTTACCAGAACCAAATAGATTTAATATTGATGATGCCAGGAAAGAATTCCCTAATCTTAATGAAAATGACATTATTAAAATTACTAATAATATATGTAAATGCAGAGACGAGCATGATGAAAAACTTGCAAAAGATCTTGGTAGAAAGATAATTGGTAAATTTACGCAAGGAGGAGCCTATGATCATAAAAGACATTGTACAAGATTAATTATGGACGATGCTGAACTCGATTTTATAATTGCTGATACAACAGAAAAAAACACATTTATAAATAGTAGTAATACTTATTTGTCAGACGGAACCAAACTAGATACAATTGTGAGTTATCTTGATAGTGACTCACCGCAGTTTACTCATTTAAGATCATCTATGTTGGCATATGTTTCTATAAATCTACTGTCTATAATAAATAGATTTCCTCGTGATGCTGTCAGAGTCGCCACGGATTCTTTTTATATAAATAAAAAATATACGGATTTATTAAAACCGCTACTTGGTAATGGTGAATGGGGGTCATGGAGAGTAAAACAAGAAAATATACTTAGTTATTCTGAATCTGCCGACGTTGAAATTAAGGAAATATATCACAAAAATAATAATCAGGTATCAAATTCATCAGCACCATCTGTATATGATCCTGTGGCTAGATATAAAACTGTTTATCTTAACGGATGCGGTGGTTCAGGTAAAACAACTCGTGTGATTAAATTATTCGTGAATAATAATTCGGATATAATTGTTTTGACACCGACACATAAACTTGCCAGAGAAATAAAAGAACGAGGAGTAAAATCGTGTACTTATCATAGTTTCTTTAGATGGTGTGGAGACACATGGACTCCTGAGAGAATGGGTGAAAAATATATACCTAAATATATTATATGGGACGAGATATGCACGGTGTCGTTAGAAATATTAAAAACATTTCTTGAATGTTTATTGACGAAGAATACTGCTATAATAATGTGTGGTGATCATGGTCAACCACCACCTTTTATTGGACAGTCTCCACATGAATGGCTGAAGAATAACGTAGATTATTACGAGGAAATAAATGATGACTATAGAGCTATTGATGAACCGCTGAAGGAATTTAAAAAATTAATCAGACTTCAGCCAGACAGAGTACAATGTGAAATAATGCGTAAAGTAATTCCAGAGACTTCTATGAATGATTTTCTAAATTTATGGAATCCCGCTGATTTAATAGTTGCAAGTAGAAAAATAGTTCGTGATGAACTACAAAATAAATTATTTATGTTACATAAGAAAAGTTTTCAGATCTATCTGTACCTTTGTGTTATCGCCCAGCAGATACTCGACGACAGAATATTGATGTTGAAATTCCTGGTGGAGAAACTGAAAGTGTCCGAGTACAGAATCTTGTCTTGAGTGATATTGTTTTAGTCGATATTAATGTCGTTGAGAATGCGCTGAATATGAATAAATCACCGTGGACGTTAGGATACGCTATAACTATTCACTCATCACAGGGGTTAACTATTTCTGATACAAATATTTGGATTATAGATGATCGGATTGAATGGTCGAATTTAGTCTATCTCGCAGTTTCTAGAGTCAGAAGAATATATTAACTACATAGGGTTATTATGAATTTTACAGAAAATAATGATCAGACTGTTAGCAATGACGTAATAAGAAAAAAACTATCTGGTTATAAGCAGTGTGACAAAAAAAATAAGCGTGATTTTGATATTGAATTTATTATAAAACTAAAAGCACAACAGAATAATAATTGTGCAAGTTGTAACTGTAATATGTTGTGGCAATATTCGAATAATAATCCAAGACAATTTACCGTAGATAGAATTAATAGTGATCTTGGTCATACACGTGATAATGTGATGCTGACCTGTCTTGAGTGTAATCGACGTAGAGGTTCTGGTTATGTAATTGTATGTGGTGGTAATTGTGTATCTTCAGGGATTACCTGTAATTGTTCACGTACAAATCCACGTTGAGGTGCGGTAGAATCTAATCTGTAAATTGGAGGTCTACCTGTGGATCTAACTACACTAGAAATTGTATGTGTAGTCACGCTCCAGATAGGATCAGTTGCTCTTTTTTTACCACCTTCAAGTTCGCCAGGTTCGTATAAATATCTTACAGTTACATTACCTAATACTGGTTGAGGTTGATGTATGTCATTGCTACGGGGTATATATTTTTTTGTGATCGCATTAGAAGGTTTCATGGAAGTTGAACGAGTAATTTCATTATTTAGTGCAGCTATCACATTTGGTAACCTTGCAACCCATTCACGAGATCTCTCACCGGATTTAAAGTCAGTAGATATTTCTTTTGCGTATTGGTATCCAAATAACCGCTCAGCAAGTGTTCTATTAAATCGTTCAACGATTGCCTGATCACGATGAATTTCAGTATGTCCTCGTCTGATTTTAACGTTATGTTTTTTCATTAACGATAATACTACTCCAAGAAATTCTTTGCCAGGATCAACCTGTAATAACTGTGGCCATCGCAAAGGTCCTCGCTGATAAATTCGTTCAAGCGCAGATGCAACTTCAGACGCTGTCTTTGTTGATAATGGTTCAGCTTCTTTATATCTACTTGCAACGTCAACGACAGTTAATGCGTATTTGTATGTGCGTGATTGACGTTTACCAATTTTAATGGTATCGTGTGGTAAAAATAAAATATCTGCTTGATGAACTTCATTAGGGACGCTGACATCAAAATGTGCATATTGAATTTTTTTAGGTGGTGGTAGATAAAATTTGCCATATTGCCTGTCGTGCTAACCACGCTGCAGCAACAGAACGTGAAACTTTTGCTGCTTCAGATAATTTACTAATAGCTGATCTGCCTCTCCAATATCCTCTTGGGCTATAATAAATGGATTCCATCATAATATTTATATAATTAATTACCAGCCCCTAGCATTATTTTACCTTTCATGGCAGATTTTACTAGAAAAGTAGCTAATTTATCTCTGACAGATTTATTAGGTATAGAATTTAATGCATGAATCAATTTTACATCTGAGAGATGTCTTTGTTGTAAATCTTTACTTTTATACGCAACATCATGAACATGACACGCTTTATCAATCTTATTTACTGGATACTCCCCTGGTCTTGGTTGATCTTGATCATCAAGTCGGATGTCAAGTCGGGTTCCAGGACCACAATAATTATATCCTGGTAAGTGTTTCTCACCGGCATATTTAGCCCATGGTAATCCAGGTAATTTTCCTAATGATGCGGTTATATCTCCACCTGTCTTTGTCCCTGAATCAGACATGGAGATAAATTTATATTTTTTCGTGCCGCATTTTACACATTTACCTGTTAATACACGTCGTTTATTTTTTGTTATTATTGTTGTCGGTCCAGTAGTGGGTGTAGATAATCTACATCGAACACAATATAGACTCATGTTATTAATAATATGGATACAATAATTGATTTTTCGGCGACACGAAAACAGGAACCAGTAAAGCACCATCCAGCATTACCAAATTCGATAAGGATGATTATAATAGGTCCGTCTGGATCAGGTAAAACACAATTATTATTAAATTTAATAATGAGATGGCTTAGATGGAGAAAATTATATTTAATAGCGCCGTCTGTAGATGATCAGCACTGTTACGAAGTACTTAAGGATTTTAACGAGAAAGCGAAATCAGTTAATAAAGACGGAGACGATATTATTGATTTTATCACCGATATTGATGAAGCCCCGTCTGTAGATGAATTAGATGGATTCATTAATAATCTCGTAGTATACGATGATGTAATGCTGGACAAACAATCTAATCCAGCTAGAATATTTTCTCGAGGTCGTCACAAAAATACTGACGTGATTTATGTTACACAACGATATACACAGATACCTAAAGTGATCAGAGATAACTGCAATATGTTGGTTGTGTTTAATGGAGTAGATAATTATACTCTACAGAATATTTATTATACTTGGTGTTCAGGGGACATGGACATGATTAAGTTTAAAAACTTCTTTTCAAAAGCACAATCTGCTCCGTTCGGATTTATAACAATAAATCTTCATGACCCAAGATTCAGATATCGTATAGGTCTGGATAAAATCTTTGGTTAATCTGTGATTAACTCTGCTCCTCTGCTAGCGAATTATTTCCCCTTTCTATGTATGTCTGTATGTATGCATGTTTGTCTGTATTTTAATTTATCAAAAATAATCAGTAGATCCTAGCGGTTACCCTTCAATGGAGCCCCTCGATAGCCTGTGTAACTTTCATGGGGTCCTTACATTGTCGTTCTCTCTTATGACGTATTATGCGGCACGCCCATGTTCTGTTTCTTTTGGCTAACACCCTTTCTGGATGTTTATTTGGGGGCTCTTCCATGGGGTAGAGAGCTCAAGGTATACTACTGATTATTTTAGGGGGGTAACTTTGCATAGACACACCTCCCGGCGAATTTCTAATCGACGAAAGCGAAATATTAGCAATTCAGAAGGCTGTCTAGGCATTGCGATTTCGATAAAACCCCCACGAAACCCCGGGGTAGAATTCCAAAATAGAATCCGACCACGAGATACGTGGTGGTTTATCGAAATCTCAGGGGATGCCTCCCCCCCCACTTATTAAAAAGACGTGGGCGACCCGGGGACCCGAACCCATCTCGGCGAGATCTGGGGTCGAACCACAAACATCAGTGTTAAAGTTTCCAACAACTTTAGCATTGAGCTAACGAACTCGACTACAAATATACGTTTTAGAAATTATTATATGTGGTTATTGTGCAATAGCATTTGATGTCTGATTTTACAAATAAATAAATATTTATAATTTTATTAAGATATTTGGCCATTTATATGTATGAACCGATTAAAATGTATTATATTTAAAATTAAAGCACGGAAATAAACTGCACACAAATACCTGGATTATCGATAAACACAGCTATTGTTTGAACTACTACGTCACACGTCCTTGAAAAATCGGTACGCATACCTATCTCAGTACATGTTTGAAAGCCTATATTATGTATGACTCACTTCACACTGTATATACATGCAATAGCTGATCTGGATAAATTCATAGCAGCAGGAAGGGTGGACGACAAAAATTGAGTGACCCGGTAAGTAAACTAAACGCATTATAACAAAAATCAAAAATAAAAATAACAAAAATGAACTAACCCGAACGATTTATTATTCGTTTTTCAAACTATACGGTAATAATATCGTTAGGGGGGTTCGGTTTATCGTTATTGACCTTATTTTTCAGCCCCTGTAGGAGCCTTTATTTTTGTAAAATAACGGTCTCGTACAAAGTGGTCTGTTCACCCTGCATCAATGGAAAACAGAGTGTCAAATGAAGAGCAGCAGGCAGGGTGAATGACCACATGATTTATCATATTGTGTAAGAGAATGATGTCTGTCAGATATAGCTGAGAGTTGAGCATGATTCGAACAAGTTGTCTGTTCAACATGTATCAGACAAAACTATATAGTTGAGACAAATTTTGTCTTAAATGACATAATTTTGTCTTAATTAGGAAATGATTCAGACAAGTGGTCTGTTCACCCTGCCTGCTGCTTAACTATTACATTTTCTTCCCACAACTTTGGGAACCCGACCCGTTTTGGAATACGTGGTCTCAGGTAATTTCCCCTAAGACACGTTTATTAATACACCGATATACTATACTTTTTAAGCTTTTCATAAATAAGGTTTCTATGGATTTTTAAGTACAACCCCCCCCCCAAAAAAAAAACCCCATTTTGCTTTTGAGTCAGTGTTAATAATAATAAAGTTCTTATAGTATAAAAGATGCAAGTGTTATTTGCTGTTTATTCTACTAAGACTATTGATACAATACTGATACAAATTTCTTTCCGTGTGTCCTTTTAGTTCAGTTATTGCTCAACTTCTCATTTCTTCTTCTTTTTAAGTGTAATTGTATGCCATACCACACGTGACATGAGAGATCATCATTAGCATTATTATCATCATCTTCGTCATTGCCAAAAGTATATTGTCATAATGAAGATCTTTTTATTTTTGATAATGCTGTAACAATTGTAACATTGCATATAAGTTTTGTTGTTCTTGTTGTTGTAAGAATAGTATTAATATATTGATTTTGGATGTTTATACTGGGTTTTTTGGGGTTGTTGTTATACTTTGTCAATAATTGCAAAATCACATGCATGTTAGTAATACTTTTAATCATGTATATTAGGAGTATGCGAAGCACAAGAAATATAACAGTAACTGATACCAAATCAAATGTAACATTTTGAGTGACTAAATAGTTGCATATGTGGTCAAAAATTTTACCTGCAATAGTTTATTTTAAAAACCCAAAATTATTTTATGAAGTTGCTGAAGGAAATCGAAACACTCGAGGAGCAATCAGTAGCATTCAACCGCAACCAGAAGCTAAGAATTGTAATTTATGCCTGCGGAAAGCACGGGGAATCTACGATCAACAACATTTTCGCAGCACTCTCAGGCACTTACACCAAGCCAACTAATACTGGAGGACAATATTCTCATGTAACGGAAAAAAATATGGCTCTGATTTGAAAAGTTCCTGCAATACGTACATCAAAATTAACCCAAACAGATGACCCGTGTTTGTAATTTAATTTACGATGATACTAAGAATATCATTTTAAAAACTCTTGCCCTCGTAATGGATTGTTCTGAGAAAAGAAATAAAAATTAGAAATGGACAAATTCATTTCAGGATCATGCTGTTTTATCTGAGAATATTCTGCTAAATCAGCTTCCACGGACAATCTCTCATTAGACTGATACAAGATTGACTTATTTAGCTAGAAAATATGATCAACCGAAACTTACATCTGGCAGGTGGAAAACTAAAATTGGAAAGTATATTAAGGACTCATTGATTCAGTGTGACATATCTTGCTATAAAACGAAACCCATATATTTCAGTGAGTAATTTATCTAGAGGTCGTTTAAATATTGTGATTAGATGGATCGGGTCATAGCGAGGAGATTCAGTCTACATCACCTTCCCACTCAGCCACACCTTCACACACAATTGCCAGTACTCATAGCACATATTTTGTGTCTGACACGATCGGTTTAGTCAGTGTATACAATACTAAGCACCTTTTCTAGCTTCAAAATTACGGACAATTAACATTCCCTACTTCTTTTGGCTCCAAAATTACATTTTAACAGTCATATCTTTCCAACTGACATTTTAATGGAGAGAGACAGACAGACAGAGAGACAAACATACATATAAAAAGACACAGTTACTTTTTTCTTCATAATACATATAATACAGGATGCTTATTGATAACTCAAGAGACTCAACCTACGTAATTTGTGACTCACCAGGACTAAGAGACACCGAGTCTGAAGAACAACAACTGTAAATTGAAGCCATCAGAGCGGCAATAATGGGGAAGTTTTGCTCCCAAGATGAGGTACGTTCCTTGGAACTCGAGTTTGTCGATGTATGCAAATTGATAAATGTGTCATAAACGTAACGTAAGTTGAACTGGATCATATGCTGATAAACTTTCTTGGTACAACAACGTGTTAAGTTAAAGACAGTTTTATATTAGCAATTAAACACATGAAATAATGCTTGGAAGTCGTTAAATAATCGGCCAAATTTGCAATAAAGTATTTACCATCATGAAAAATTTAAAGGCGTTTCTTTACAAATTAATTTAAACCAATATTTCAAACTTGTTCTTTGAAGCACCTAATAATGTATATCAATCTATACCGATGGTCCCGTTTACATTTTTGTGTTTCAGTAAAGCCCTTATACTCGATGAATTACGGGATTTAAATAATGAGATTCGCTTTTTCTAAATCGTAGCCAGAAATGTTATTTACACGAGTCTTGAACATGAGTTTAACGCTGGCAAAACCAGCTTATAACTACACTATTGTGAGAGCATGTGTTGCCTGCACTTTGATTTCAAGTGCACCATGACAATCACGAATTGTCTGTACAATTACATGTACCACAGCGACCCAGCTAAAATTAATGTATTGATATTTCTTGCAATCTGTGTATGCTATATCGTCTGGCATATGTTTTGGCTTCCCAAAGGGATTATCCGCACCTATTCTGTTTAATCTAGTGTACATTTGTTAATAAAGTCTGTATCACTATTTATTTAGAGAAACACATGCCTCTGTTATATAATTATCCCAATTCTCATTCTTAGAACTTCTCGAGCGGTGAAAAATTAGAATAAGTGAACTATATCTGCATGATTGTATATGTAGATGAAGGCGAAATGAATACTGCAGGTAGAAATAGTCTTGCAGTAGTAGTATTATTCGTAATAACAATTTCAAAAGCTGTTGTTTATGCAATGCTAATAAAACTAATACAAGTAAGAATGTTTTGAAATCGAACTTTCATCGCCATCAGTATCGCCCTCGTCTTCATTACATTGCTCTTTATAATGAGTATTTCACTATTGCAACTTTTCACTTGTATTATTATTATTATTGTTATTATTATTATTATTAACATTATTAGTATTTGCATTATTAGTATTTGCATTATTAGTATTTGCGTTATTGGTATTAGCATTTTTGGTAGCAATAGCATTACACTTGCTCCTTTCCCGTCGCAGTTTTTCACTATAATTAAATATCGTCCTTCTCTTAATGTATTCATGCTTTTATATCAAAGGTTACATACATATCTGAGATCCAACTCTGGTTCATAGTAATATTACAACTAATGTATGTGAAACAGAAAAGGTCAGTGTTGGGTCCAACTGGCAATGACTTAAACATATATGAATCACATTTCCTCAGTAGTAAATTGTTCTTAAGAGTTCTAATGCTTACGATATTTACTTCGTACTAGGTTCTGGGGGTTCCTGCTGTATATCCGTCATGTTGTACTGCATTGTGCACGACAATATTCCTCTTCAAGAATTGTAAAATTACCCGATGTCATAAAACACATCTGTTTTTTGCTTTAGGTTTTATGTGTTACTTGTGTCTGAATAATATCAACCAAGCTTTTTACGTTGGAGCATAATCTCTGAGAACTTGCTGCTGCCATTTCTTCTTCTCATTCTATCTCTAGCGTTTCAGTACCAAACATTCATCAGAGAGACAATTTCAAATATACAAAAACAGCGAAAAGTGGAAAAAAGAAAATAAAAACAAAATATATAAAAAGAACTAATGAGGACAATATTTTTTTCAGATTGACTATGCATAACTAACGTTGCCGGGTCTGGAAAATATGAAGGAGAAATATAATATGGTTGCCTGTGTTATATTCGCAATTAATTCAAGGAGTGCGAGAGGAGGAGCGATCAAACAGCAAAAGGCGTTTAACAGTATGAAGTCTATTTTACAGCTTGTTCAAAGCAACAATAAGTCATCTTAGTCTGATATCTCTAATGTATTTATTAAAATATAATGGATGTGTCTTTGTCTAGGACAAATTATTTTATCTTTCTTGTAATAAACTCTCATTATACATTATCAAGAAGCTTCAGAACCGTTATTTCGTTAATTTCTAAAGCATATTCATGACGTGTTTTCACCATGACTATGAAGTATGAGGTATGAAATATTAAGCGTGTTTGTTAATGAACACTGCCCAGGTATAAGTAGCGTTTGCCAAGTGTATGTGTGCCTGCAAATGCTCGTGTGTGTAAGTTTGTGAGCGTGTTTACCGAGTTCCTAAGTATATACATCGTTGATTAAACTCCACAGACTTTTTCCGAACTTCTGGAATCTTGTGGACGAATGAACGAAATCGACGAATGGACGAAATGCACTAGTCTGACACGAGGACAACTTCCATACTTTTTGGAAAGGCATTTTGTTGCGATTCTGCAGTGGTCATATTGCATGCTACAATAATGTATTGGTGGTACATTTACAAATTCTAAAACATTGGAAGTGTATGTGGGCCATCAATCGACTCTGTTGAGGCATGGTTAGAACAAACTTAAACTTTAGATATAAAGGTCTCTCATATTGATCGCAAAATTCTATTTTTTTTGTTGATCACTCAACACAAATAAACAACTCGCGTGCTTCATCTAGAGTAATTTGCAGCTGATTACTGCACAGCCCAATTAATCCAAGAGATCTAAACGACCATCCATCTTTGATCTTGAAATGGAGAAGAAGCAATCAGGTTAATGTTCAAACATAAATTACATATGGATGATATTTGCTCATGTCCTCCGGACGATAACGTCCATTTAGTCCTTCGTACACATGTATTCCCTTCATCCGGAGATATCGAAAGGTAATTTGAGAATAATTTGATTTTGTCATTGGATAATCGTTTAGCCAAATAAATATATTGGCCTCGTCATTATTTTACTTATCATGTCCTTTGCCAAAGCTGTAACGATCTCATCTTCCCTATTCTTCTTGCAGAAGGCAGAGATAAATCTTATACTATTTCACTTTCATTTACTATGTAATTGTACCACTGTACGATAAACGAAACACTCGTCCAATTACGTCCCACCTTAGTTGCTAACTTGATTTGGCTGGCGACCGCATCTTCTTTCCATGTTCGAGCTTCGCACAGCTACTAATGCAAACAATTTGTTAATTCATCGATATATATGAAGGTTCTAACTTCCTATCCATCCTATATCATAGATCCTATGATGCTGACTTTGTCGTGGGACAGACGATGACGATATAATTGAAGAGACTCTGCTGATGTTCAGATATGTTATGTGTTTCCACAGTTAGTCACGCGGCATGTTGTCATATTTTGAGGTTGTGTTTGTTAGGTCAATTATATATCAGAGTATATAGTTATTAGCTAAATCGGTATCACATTTGAGGCTGCAAGTATGTGTGTATTTCACAATATTTTCACACACACGTTGTTTGAAATGTAGTTTATGTAAGTTAATAATGACTTTGATATTTGCAGGGATATAACATATGATCAAATTCTTATTAGGTATTAGGGGATAACGTCCAGCCTAGTTATATAATTCAGATGCATTAATTTGAAAAAGAAGTTAAATATTTAAAAGGTTTCATCCCTCCAATTACATGTACCTTCTTAACTTGTAAAGTTTTCACTGTTTCAGGGGTCAGATTGGTGTCCTTTGTATTATATCATCCTTTGAACATTGCAGTAATTGCAACAAATGTTTTTGGTGAAGCGTTCTCAGTCTCCTTTACAACACGCCTTAGGTATTGACAAGCCTGTGCTCTGATTTCAACATTATTCAACTGAGCTAACGTTCTGTTGACTTATGCAATGTACTTTCTCTTGTCCGTATTTAAGCCGTGTGATAAGCAAACTTTTGTAGAAAGTTGTATACACATACGGCCATCACTGAGAAGCTGATCAACATTACGGTCAATGCCAAAGACATCAATTTAAGTAACCACATTAAACCAGAATATATTATGTCTAGTGTGGTTGTTTTGAATGTTAACTTGTCCACCATTAACGAAGTACATGCACATAGTTTGGTCGTCAATATTTGCATTCATGTTAATTTGCAGATGGATGCCCTGTTGTATTCTTTAACAAATGTATGGCTACTGCCATGTAACGCATTCTCGTGCAAGATCAAGATAATAACAATGTCGTTTTGTGTAGAAATTTAAGGGCACTAAGGTTGCTTAATTATACACTCGTCTGTTTTTCCGGGAAGCATTTATTAGCTTATATCACATGTTTCCTGATGATATATCACCTGAAATATAACATGTCTCTCAACCGTTCAGTAGTTACCGCGATAGTTTATGTAAATAGCCTCAAGTAATTTTCTACATTTGTAGTAGGTATCATTTACAATATGAATATACTCTTAAGGCCCATACAGAGAGAGTCATATATCACACTAGTAGACGTAGGTTTAATAATCACACCAATGATTATCGGTTTGGTGATGTAGTCCCAAAAGAAACGTTTGTCAGATATATTCTTGATATTAGTAGTCTGCGCCATCGTTTCAGGTGTGATTCTATAATTGTTGAGACTAATGCTCAGTAACTAGTAACCGTCGTGTTCAACATGAACTACATGCGATGCTCGTGATGCGATGATTGTAAATGTCAGGATTTAAAGAAGGGGTAAAGAACACGAACCGTAACGATACGTGTGTTGTGCGTTTTACCGAATCATTTTCTATACACGGCATATACCCCATTTAGTTTTGTTAAAGTCACAACGACAGATTATAACATAGTGTATCGGAACCAAGCAGAAAACTGTATATATTTGTAATCATGACATAAAATATGGCATAATGGCTGATATAATATAGCTTACGCAGGCGCCTCGAAGAAGAAATTTGAGAAGATGTGAAGACAACAATATATTTTGTCAAGATGTCGTAATTTCGAAAGAGAAAATAAATGAAAGAAATTTTTTAAGTCTGCTTCACATCTATCCTATCTCTCACCAATTACAAAGCATCTAGCAGATGCCAATATTTGCCAGCTTTGGTATTTGAAGAAATTTATTTATATGCGAATTTATTTACAAAATGTAATGTGTTTTCTGCAATTTAATATCAAAACAGTCACTACTCTATATACTTTTATGTTTTATGGTGCTTAGAAAATTCGTTTCGGTTTGAGATTTCATATAAGTTAATGCTTAAATACAAAATATGTTAAGTTCTTGACGAGGACGAAGTCCAAGACGATCTGGTCTTGCTCAACTGATTCACGTTATGATTCAGTATGTCAGCATAGAAGAAATACAGTGCGGTAGTTTTACGACAACACGGTGTATTATAGAGAAGTGCACATGATGGTTTGCTGCCAAAAAGAGGAATGGAATAGAACGGAAACGGCGATACGTCATTTGTTTGACACTCGAAATAAATGTTTCATACTTACTTTATTTGACGCAGAACGGAACATACAAATAATCAACATTGTACAAACAAAGAGTGTTTTCTGTGTAGGTTTCGCTTTAAAGTTTCTTACTTTGCCTATGATTAAATTTACAAGAAACACCCATTGTTTCGTATGTTGTGCTGAAACAAAATTTAATTTTCTTTATGTATAATTTATGGTTTTACAGTGTATTGTAGATCAGCAAGCTTGGCCTTTTGGATGTGCATCTCTCAAAACATCTAATAGCCCCAGTTTGTCTTTTCAGGATTGTGTGGATAAATTACAAAGAAAATATCAAAACACGATAACGTTTGTATGATGCATGCATTGTTTTGCTTTTCAAATAAATATATTATATTTCATAAGTTTCATATTGAGAAGCTACTATTTTTAACTGTGCTGAAATTTTCCTACTATAATAGCTGCTAAATAAAGCATACATTGGTTTCAATCAAGTTTATTATCAAGCATACATGATCGGTGATTTCAATCAACCGTGTGCGTTATGATTGTATTGTTTTCTTTTGTTTCGCTGTACATAAACCTAATACAGTTGTATACCAACATTTTCATGTTTGTGATTGTTACAAATGCACGAAACGTCAACATATATATGTCCCTCATTCTAAAATACTTACTAATTGCAAAGCAGGGCATGAGAACCAAACAGATGTTACCATTCTTAGTGTGGTTGTACGGTTGAAACACTGAAGTCGCAAGCATTTAGTCGGTCCTTCGGAACAACTTGCTTGCATTGTCTCCACAGAAGATTATTATCAGCAATGTTTAATACAAGCTCTACACTCCTCCTGCACTACAATAAAATAGTGAACTGCAAACTATTTTCAAAATAGATACTGCATTTGATCAGTTAAATTTTAACTGTATTTATTTAGTATATTTATGCGATATGTATGAATGGTGGATTTCATGCCACCATATTTTGTCAGATCTTGAAAAGTTGACTCTGAAAAGAAGGAAGATTGATTCAGAATGTCCATGGACTTTGAACGCAATTAGGGCACATGTAAGTAATAAGAAACAAATACTCACTTTATTCCATCAATGGATATTTTTTGTTCAGTCGTAGGATCAATCAGATGCGGAGTCATTTCAGTTATTAGTATAATACTTCATACATTATCAACAGAGTGACAAGAAAAATACACTTGGCTTTTATATATTGTAACATCGCTCCAAATTCCACCCAAATTCACACCGGAAAAATATGACATGTAAGCCAGTGCACTAAATATGTACCTACGTAATGTTATCTGTATTTTAATGTAAAACAAACACATTGCTCCTTTATTTATGAACTAACAGATGCTAGATTCACAATTAAATGTCATGAGTATATCTGATGTTTACTGCCACCATTCTGATCTATGATTAAATGGTTTGAATTGTAAATTTCAAAAATACGTTTTCTATCTTAATACGAAGAGTCACCCCCAGCAATCACAATCTGACATATAATATACACCTATTAAACACATTTCATCCCCATTTCGTGCATACAATAACTGCTTGCTGCTTGTATCGTTTCAGAAGGGATTTTCAAGATGAACCTGCGGTTATATGGCCTGATGCAAGTTTAACATGTTAAAGAGCCCATAGAACACTTCTTGAGCAGAAAATTAACATTTGATGTGTGCTTGTTTCCAAACAAGATGTCTGATGGCGAATGGTGGGTAACTGCAACGTGTACCTTTGCCAGTAATCCTGAGTATGTTAGTAGTTTGCGTCTAAAACATGTAAAATCTATTATGAAAGAAACGTTAAACTATTTAAGCAAGATACAGCAGTCGGTACCTGAAGACTGTATAGTAAGCAATATTCCTCAGTCAGCACGAGATGACTGCATAGTGAGTAATACACCTAAATCGGGACCAGCGACTGTGTAGCAAGCAATACACCTCAGTCGGCTAAAAAGTTACTGTACAATAATGGATAATCTCATTCGCTACAGCGTGACTGTATGGTGAGCAATATACCTTCGACAGCCCCAGGTGACTGTATAATAATCAAGACACCTGTTCGGATCAGGTGACAGTGTAGTAAGCAAGACAGCTCAGTCGGCACGAGATGACTGCATAGTGAGGAAGACGCCTCAGTCGGCACCACGTGACTGTAGTAATGGATACATCTCAGGCGCGACCAGGTGAACGTATAGTGATCAAAATACCTCAGCCTTCATCAGATTACTATATTGTATGCAACACACATCAGTCTGGACCAGGAGACTGTATAGTAAGCAAGATACCTAAATTGGCACGAAATGACTTCATAGCGAGCAAGATACCATACATCGGCCCCATGTGATTGTATAGTAAGCAAGACTCCTCATTCGGGACTGGGTGACTGTGCAGTGAACAATATACCGCAGTCGACACCAGGTAACTGAATAGTACATCACCTTTTCATAGAAATAACTAGAAGCAAAAGGGACAGAAAGCGGATCAACATTTTCAAAATGAAATAAATCTAATGTAGCTCACATTGATTTCTCTCAAAATTAAAGTCTTAAGTTTTAATGTCCTGTAGTTACATATTTCTAACATATTGAAGTAGATAGGCCTGGTCTACCTGGAGCGTCTTATGCATTAGTTACTGTATTCATGACTGTGCATATTTTATTTTATGACTGTAGTCAGTTAGCTATATTCTTTATATCATTTAGCAAAATAAGTTGGGCTTCATTGTAGTTCAGAAAGTATGCATGCACATAAGTATTGTATTTCTAGATAATTAGCATGATACTCGTAACCTTCGTCTGTACTGAGCTATCTCGCTGAGGGGCAAGTGAGCTTTGACACAGTTGGAAAAGTGAAAACACCAGGCAGAGTTTAAAAATTGCATTACTTAAATCAGCCATGAAATTACAAAACTCAGATAAACCAATGGCTTAAACTAAACAGCATCCTGGAAGAATATTTGTAAGAAAAGCAGACAAAATTAAATTACAATTTAAGATGCTATTAATCACTTAAGAAAATGAAAAAATACAAAGAGAGGATATGAGACTGTTTGTTCAACAACCTCTATTATTTTGAAGGAACATTTAAAATAGAATTTGCATGTTTGTTTTGTTTTACAAAACTATGAGAAATACAAGATTTAAGACGAATCGAGGTATACATTGAGCAGATTATGAAACATTAAAAAGTAGTACATTATTAAAATCTAATTTTTATAGGTAACACTATGTATACAATCCAATACTAAGTAAACAAAATATAAATATTGACCTAGCCCAGTTAGCTTTTACACATCCGAAATATTATGGCTATATTTCATGATCTGAATATTTGCTTCTCTCTCCCAGACGCGGTTTCTCACCGGATAAGCTCGAATAACAAGTCCGCATATCATGCTTTCTATAAAACAAAGGACTCACTTAAAATGTTTTCTTTTAGATGTGACGCTGATTAGTTGGATTTCTCCCCCTGCGGGTCCGGGGTTGTAGAATTGGCCCGCCGTGCCTCGCTACGTGTCGTAAGAGGCGACTAAGTAGAGGCAACCTGTTTGCCGTGGGTTGCGACCCGTGTCGGGGGAGGAAAGTATCCTGGTAGTTGAGCAGAGGCTTTCCGATGCAATACACTACTTTGGCCTCTACTTCTTCTAGACGGGTGGTCGGGATGGGCCCGGTCTCGACAAATCGGCTGGTCACGCCGAGCCCTAGGAGGTCTTTATTTTACTCGCTCACTTTCTTTATCCTTCTCGTTGTATCTCTCTTGATACCACCGTTGCCCCTACATTCTATCCCTTTAACTTTCCCTTTTCCAAGTCTTAGAAGACTTCCTAGAAGGCGCTGGCTCAACGGGTCAATTGGGAGGTAATTTTACTGACTGAGTATGTCTTATGGGATGAATCAGGAGGTGAATTTACCTACTGAGTATAACATCTGTGTATCCCTGGCTTTTGAAAAGTGTCCCCTTGTTGGGCTCCTTGGTGGGCGGGGAGCACGGGTGCTGAATCTTAAATCCACCAACATGGATATTTCCAAAAAAAATCAACTCAAGCGTACTAAAACTGGATCTGACTCAGATGACGAACCATGTGGTGTGGATTCATTTCCACGCTTCATGGTTATACAGTCTAAAGATGCCACAAAACCGCTTAATGTACTCTCTCCGTTTGTGATCGAGAAAACAATTATGGGATTGATTGGAACACCAAAAGGTGTTAAAAAGTTAAAATCGGGCTGCCTACTTGTCGAGTGTGAGCGACGAGGTCAAACAGAAAACCTCAAGAAAATGACAACACTTTTCGATATTCCAGTGACCTCGTTCGCCCACACAACACTTAATTCGTCCAAAGGCGTGATTCGCTGTCGTGACTTGGCTGGAGTCAGCGACACGGATATCATTGAAGGAATGAAAAACGAAGGTGTCACTGCAGTCCGTAGAATACGTATTAAACGTAACAACAACCTGCAGGACACCAACACCATTATACTCACCTTCAACAAGCCAACAGTACCCAGAGTGGTCAAAGTTGGCTTTCTGCAAGTGAAGGTTGATGTGTACATCCCAAATCCACTTCGATGTTGAAAGTGTCAGAAGTATGATCATCATGAAGACCGATGCTCAAGAAGCCAAATATGTGGCCGATGCGGAGATCATTCTCACCAGGAATCTGAGTGTAGAGCCACTCCGCATTGTGTCAACTGTGGAAAGGAGCACCACGCCAATTCCAAGGATTGTGATACCTGGAAACCGGAGAAGGAAATACAGAGGGTTAAATACACATCCAACATTCCCTATCCAGAGGCCAGAAAGCTTGTACAGGCAAACACATCTCTTCCTGGCCCATCCTTCTCCACTGTAGTGAAGAACAATCCCAAGGCAACGAAGGACGCTCAAACGCAGACAGATGCACCCGAGTCAACATCAAGCACTAACACCCCCCATTACCAAGCACAAAAAACCACGGCATCTACCCAAACAACATTCAATAATACTCAACAACCGAAATCACCAAAAAACAAAAACAGATCACAAGGAAATAGGCAGCAAAAGAGGTCAGATGACCCCATCAAACTCTATAACAGGTTTGGGGACATTGAGAGTATGGATGCAGAAGATACTGCTCCATGTTCTCAAAGTAGCTCCAGACCTAACCAAAAAATCATCCCCGTACTTCCTCCATAGAAATAACCATATAGATTCTCTCCGCGAAAAGTCTAACATAGCTCCAAAATCTCCACTCTAAACTTACAATGAAGAACACGATCATACAATGGATTCGTCGAGGACTTAAAGCCAATTACAATGATATTCTCCTGCTTTTAAACGAATATGATCCTGCAATACTATGCCTTCAGGAAACCTTTTTAAAAGATACGGACATCACACTTAAAAACTACTCCCTGTTTAACACCTACTTACAGAACGTCGACAGGGCCTCAGGAAGGGTTTCTATTGCTGTGAACAGTAGAGCCCCACATAGCGTCATCCCTTTAAACACAAATTTGCAAGCCATTGCTGTGAGTGTCACTCTACATCGAGTGATTACATTTTGTTCTATTTACATACCACCCAACACCAACTTATTACCAAACGAATTAGACACGCTTGTTCAACAACTTCCTGCACCATTTGTTTTACTCGGTGATTTTAATGCCCATAATATTTTATGGGGATCAAATTACATAAGCGACAGGGGCAAAAGGGTCGAAGATTTTATTACTAGACACGATTTGTGTCTATTTAATACCAAATCTCCGACGTACTTGCACCCAGGAACTGGTACATACACATGTATCGACTTGACAATTTGTTTTCCTTCACTACTTTTGGATTATAATTGGAAGGTCGCTGATGACCTTCACAGCAGTGATCACTTTCCAATCTCTCTTAAGAACACCAACGTTACAATTGATGACACGATTCCACAGTGGAATTTAAAGAAAGCCGACTGGACCAAGTTTGAAACACTTCGTACAGCTAGACTTAACAGGAATACCGTCCTAAACGATATTGATCCTATTCGACAATTTACATCCGTCTTAATTGAGATTGCAGAAGAATCTATTCCCAAGTCCTCGCCGAACTGTAAAAGAACCCTAAAACCGTGGTTCACTAAAGAATGTAAAGAAGCTATTAGACAACGCCAAGAAGCACTGAAAAAATTGAATAATCGTCCAACGCCCGAAAACTTAACTCAGTACCGTTTTTTTCGGGCCAAAGCTCGCCGCATAATTAAAGAAAGTAAACGAGCATCATGGAAAAAATATGTTTCAACTTTAAACTCTCGTTCCTCAATAAAGAAAGTTTGGGACACGATCCGCAAAATAAATGGAAAGGGAAAATACATTTCATTCCGATATGTAAAGATAAATAACAACAATTTCAATACCAAACATGAAATAGCTAATGTACTTGCTGATTATTTCTCCAAAAATTCCTCATCGTCTAATTATTCAGAAGCTTTCCGAAGATTAAAAGCTCAAAAAGAAAAAACACGGTTGAAATTCACATCGAATAACTCAGAGAGTTATAACCAACCGTTTTCATTGTCGGAGCTTATGGAATCTTTGAATAAGGCCCATGATACATCCGCTGGGCCTGACGATATACATTACCAGTTTTTGAAACACCTTCCAGAACCATCCCTAACAGTTCTTCTGGAAATCTTCAATGATTTATGGATTACTGGTAATGTACCAAAAATCTGGAAAGAAGCAACAGTAATACCAATCCCCAAACCAGGTAAAGATAGCGCAGATCCTACCAACTATAGACCTA
The DNA here is from genome assembly GCA_016617855.1 of Megalonaias nervosa. Classification (NCBI taxonomy): domain Eukaryota; kingdom Metazoa; phylum Mollusca; class Bivalvia; order Unionida; family Unionidae; genus Megalonaias; species Megalonaias nervosa. The sequence goes on from JAECUM010017697.1 coordinate 20,401, forward strand.
TATCATTAACTAGCTGCGTATGCAAAACAATGGAGCGAATGATCAATTCTCGGCTTGTATGGTATTTGGAAAGCAACAATTTAATATCTCCTTTCCAAAGTGGCTTTCGCTATGGTCGTAGTACGAATGATCATCTGGTTAGACTGGAAACATTTATTCGCGAGGCTTTCATCAAGAAGGAACACTTAGTAGCAGTTTTCTTTGATTTGGAAAAGGGCTATGACACAACATGGAAGTACGGAATACTAAATGACCTACACGATCTGGGTCTAAAAGGCCGACTGCCCTCGTTCATATCAAACTTCATCTCAGACAGGGAATTCAAGGTACGAGTGGGCTCCACCCTCTCTGATATGCACGATCAAGAGATGGGTGTTCCCCAGGGCAGTATTTTATCGGTGACGCTTTTCAACATAAAAATTAATAGCATCACCAAGTGTCTGACTCCCGGTGTGGATTGCTCCCTATATGTTGACGACTTTTTAATATGTTACTGATCCAAGCACATGCATACAATTGAAAGACAATTACAGCAAAATATCAAGAAGATTCTAAATTGGGCCAATACCAACGGTTTCAAATTCTCGAA
>JAECUM010017698.1:0-35482 GCA_016617855.1 Megalonaias nervosa
TCTTCTGAATCATCTGTATATAGGGACATATGGCTACAATAGAAGGCTCCAAGTTTATCAAATTTATTCCAAAACAGGAGATGATTTGTGGACGTTTTCTTTCGGTTAAGATCAAGTGTAATTTTGGGGATATTGATAGCAAAGTTAGTGCTTTTAGAACACAGATATTTTTGCAGTACATCTAATATTGATTTTTTCTAAGTGAGGCCAAATTTATATGCCAAAAGGTGGAAATAAATTCGGTTTCTGAGCATACAAAGTTTGGGATTTTGAAGACTACATCATACATAGGATTAGATGGATTTCAGGACCATTTGGAAGGCCCACTTTCATTTGTTTCGAGTCAAGTGATGGTTCTTTTGCTTTAACATGGAGGCTTTCGTGTTTCTGTAAGGAACACCAAACACATTCAGTGACTGACCATTTCATTTTCATGAAGGGGGGGGGATTTTCTTTATGACCAGGATATTTTTTATTTCTTTTATTGCAAGTAAATTTTTTCCAACTAAACAAATGAATAGAACAAATTTTTGTTTTCCCACAATTCTGAGCAAGATAATTTTTTCAAGCTTTTTGGAGTCAAATTTGGTTTCTCCCAAAAAGCCCAAGCCCCTTCCCAAATAAATGGTTGGTCCCTTAAATGGAAATATGACCCTTAAATAGGTATTCTTGCAGACTGGTTTAAGTTAGTGTACTTCTCCAAAAGATAAACGACCCTGCTCATGACCAAGCAGGAGCATTTGAAGTTGTTTTGTGAAGTCCATTAATCAGCAGGGTGTGATGACCAGAGGTCATGCATATTACTTGAAGCAAAACAAGTGGGGAAAGAAATGACACATTGAGATTAATTTATGACTGCAGTCAATCTTCTCTGTTACTTTGCTCAAGAATCTGTCTATTAATTAACAAGTTAAGTGTCATGCAGACATTACAGAAATGAATACTTTCTCATGGACATGACAGATATGGAGACTTCTATCATGAAGGCTGAGATAAAATTGCCCTGTCACTTGATTACAATAGACGATAGACGATATCTGCCTCATTGAGGTTGTCCTTTATTTTAAGCTGAACGAGGATCATCAGAGGATGTGAAAAAAAGATTCAATCCCTAAAAGGGCCAACAATATGATAAGCACTGTATTTACTACAAGGTTAAAACTAGGCAGGTGCAGAGGATAAATATTGCCATCTCTGTAGATGGGGCAACCTTGCATGTTTTCTATATAAAGGACAGAACCATCTGTCATTTGCATGTTTGCTATAAATAATGAAACTGAAACTTTTGTTAAGTAATTAAACTTGTCTTCTGGTCTGTAACCAAGTTGGTCTGTAACCAAGTTGGTCCCCCAGTACAGGTCATCGTGTTATATAACTAAGTAGATTGTTAAATGAAAATATAGTCTTAAATAACAGCTGGCTGGTTGGTTGATTTTAATGGAGCTTTAACACATTAATGGCTACAGTGTATCATGCCTAGGGAATAACTGGCATATGGGCTCCTGATATAGTGGTATTTCAAAAGAGGTTGTCTCTCCTACCAGGTCATTAAACTATGTAATGAAATTAAAAATGTTGTCTTAGAGGACAGTCTCCAAAAATAGTGGCCTTTCACAACAAGTACAATAGTCTCTCATTACAGGTCATCAAATTATTTAACTAAACAGATGTAATGAAACTATCATCCTAATGACAGGTGGTCTCCCAAGAAAAAGTTACCTTTCAAGACAAGTGGTCTCTCATGAGAGGTTATCATATTAAATAACTAAATAATTAAGTAACATTCCCTCACTATGCAAGTGCCATTTAAGGGTCCAAACTGTGTTTCTTTTTACAACCATGAATTTTAATAGCAACGTGAACAAGTGACCACTGTAAGGAAAGTGTTTTTAAGAGTACATGTACATCTTTTATGCATAGCTGACTTCCATTCATTGGTGTTCTAAAAATTCAAAATGGTAGAACACTGAGTCTCATCTTTTGTGTTGAATTGCAAGCAGCTCAGTCTCTGCACACTTATCAAAAATTGGTTACATTTCAAGTCTAAAGAAACATAAAAAGAGGAAAAGCTGCAACAAAAAAACAAAACAGTTTAGACTTGGAGTGCATTAGATTTATTTCCCTTGAATTCAATTACCTGTCTGTCACAATTACCTCCCCTGCACCATGCCTGATACATGTGTATATAGCCAGATAACTTCCAGTGGTAATTTTTCACTGTTAAACAATGAATCTCCACTTCAAAGGCAACTTGATCAAACTTAAAGGACATAGGGTTTACAACGACAGTGTTAAGGACAGTTAACTTCTGCAGTGAAAATAGACAATCTGGCACACTGTATTTTCTGTACATTCAGACACTGTAGCTTTTTGGACACCAAAATATTTTTACAAACATTTGCAACTTTGTGCCCCTTTAAATTGTGAACATCATTTTAATATAATTTTATTTACATACTTACTTATTTCTTTGGTCATAAATGTAATTCTTAATTATAAAATGAGAGACAGGCTAAAACACCATTTTCAGGAAATGGAGGAATGTCTCCATGATTAATAGCAGTAACAGTGCTTCCATGTAAAATGCTTAAAACTTAAGAGATCCGTGTTTCACTATTGATTAGGTTGCTGACAGTGATATAGTGAATATCACTTGTTATATAATATTATTTACTGTAGAGGAAAAAAAAATGATAACAACATCTGAAGGACATGTGTTACTGTACTTATTTACTGCATACTTACTGTAGAAGGAAAAAAAAATGATAAAAACATTTGAAGGATATGCCATCCTTTATTTTTTTAAAAATCACTGAAATCGAACCCTTTATTTTTAATGTTTTTTGGATGTTGCATATCTATGAATGAGTTTCTGTAGATATTAATTTATTTAAAAATAAAGCTAGCTTAAACAAATGTGTATTTTATAGGTTTAATATATTGTTATAAATCTACAAGCATAAGATGTAAGACAAAATTTGCAATTAGCCTTACATAAATATTGGTACCAGACCACACAAACTGATATTGGTTCATTGGTTCCATTAGAGGGCTGACACCAGTTGTCATATGTAGCCTGCTTCTCACGTGGTCAATATTTATTCTTGACTCTGTAGAGTATAGTTTGAACTGGCAGGGTAACAATTTAACATGTGATATAGGTAAATTTGGTTCCTGCAACTAATGGAAATACTGTATACAACCATGAATAAGCAATGACTCTTCAGTAATTTGTTTCCTGCAGTAAAAAGTGGAGACCAATGAGTATTACTTAAAACCAATCTTCTATCCTGAGCCTGCCATTTAAAATTATATCAATGCTTTAATTATCTGTATGATTACAACCAAGATTCATTCTATGTTCATTTTTTTATTTTATAACAATCTGAATTATATCCATTTTCATGGACTGTAGAGGATGATAGATTATAACATGGTGGATTTTGTTTGCTATATGTGAAGATGTGTTTTCTAATATGCTTGCATTTATTGTGGACTGAAATAGGTAAGCATTGTTTGTTTTTTTATCCATTAATGTACATCATATATAAAGTGTGATTAAATTGCTGTATGACTTCAGGCAATTGTCAGATATTGTATGATGTAAGAGAACTTGCCAGTAGCTTCCTGTGGGGCAGTGGTTCTTACCGGGGGTTTTCCCCACTTCTTCCTCCATCAGTTATACTGGCCATCATGTATAGCCTATCATATTCTGAAAAATGGCATTAAACCCCCAAAACATCAACAACATATCAGATGATGTCATACATTTGGATATGGTTTGTTTGGGTTTGCCATTTTTCATTTATTTGTTTGTTTTGGACACTGAATAAAATATTTTGTGCATGTTTTCAGGCAGCAAAGTTGAAAAACATTGTTAGCCATAAAAACCAAACAGAAAATATAAATTGAAATCTGGGCAATATTTGGGACTGTTTTGAGTAAGAAAATAAAATAAATTGTATGCCCCATAGTCTAAAATGCTTTTGAGCATAAAAATCAAGCACAACCTCAAGACATGATACTTGTCATACTTCCACATCGCTGAAATTTAGCAGTCCAGGAGAGGGATCAAAGATGGGTAAGTACTGAAAATTCAATGAATCGAGCTCCATTCTAGCTAAAATTACAAACTGTCAAGCATTTGGTACTTTAAGATTCAGCTTGAGGTTTTTTGCTTTGAAAGTTTTATTATCCTTCATTGCAAGACAAGAATGTTCAAACAATTAGGAGTCTTATGATACTCTCAATATTGAGGATGTACGGTACTGTCTATCCGGGCTTGAAAAGACATCATTACATTATGACATTATCGATAATATGTTACTCTATCATAGTGCTTTTGAACTCAGGCAGATACTGTTCTTGTTTTTGATTTATGTTTTGGTATTTTATGGTACAGCAACTTGGACATAAAATGACTTGGTTGCAAATTCTGAATCTTTTTAAGTAAAGAAAACAATAATGTTGTTACCAATATATTAACCACAAAAACAGACCTGTGAAAGAAAATTATAAAGCCAACAAAAAATATCAAGGACCTTGAGAAATCTTCTATGATATATATATGATCTGCTATAGAGATGCTATAAATCAACAGTGCAGGCTTTTGGTTATAGAAAACTGATATGATCTAAATAACTGTGCCACACTGACAAGTTTCACTCACCAACATACATTTTTCTTCGTGTATTTGAAAAGGGAAGTCTGCCGACATACACTTTTCTTTGTGTATTTGACATGGGATTAATCTGTGCAAATTTGATAAATTTATAAATACTCAAGAAGGTGCTATTTTATGGACAATTATTGACAGGGTACTTTTTTCTGTGTAATTATCCCACTAGTAGATAAATATTCAAGTAGCACAGGCAAATGCAGACCAATCTATAAATATCTGAGTGATTATGGATTACACACTCTGTCTATATCCAACTGATGCTACTTTGTTTCCATAGCAACATAAATAGTACTGAATGTTGAAAATTGAAGTATCAAAAGGAACATCTACTGGTTGAAACAGACTAAACAGTTAGAGAGATATGACCTGAAAACTAAAATATTTACAGACAGACATACAGAAGTAGGGATACCTATATCCCCCAATATTACATACCTGGATGATAAATGGCAAGTAATACAAAGGTGGCACTAAATTTTAATTTACGTTAAAATTATGCTAATATAAATAATATCCTTACATCAGTGGTCATACACACCCATAATCTCCATTTCCTACAACAACTGTTTGAAATGAAATTAGTCCAGTAGTGAATGGAGGACTTATGGCACCAAAGTTAAGACAACACATAAAGTCTCTTTAATGCACTCTGACTGCCAATAAAACTGAAAAAGTACAGGGCAAATCTAAACAAGATCTAAGCTTTACTGAGTTGAAAATATTAGCATGAACTACACGATATGTATCTTACAATTTTTTTTTGCATAAAAGTTTTAAAATATTCTTTGCAATTATCATTTTTATATACATCTAACACATCTGGTCATCCAGATTGAAAGAACAGCCAATAACAGGAATTACCTAGTTTATCAGTTATAACTACAGGCATTCTGTGGATGAATTGGTGCAATGGCTGTAGGGCCTGCTCTACAATCACATGAAGGTCATGACATTTTAACTTTGGGTAACAGCCAATCACACCTGGTCCATGTGCTGTTGAATAAACTGACCAACACTTGTATGATAATTCCTTCCTCGCATTTGTAAAAATATTAAAGAATAGGGTTAAAATTTTAACAGCTTTAAAAAATCTGTAAAATTTTTACTGTATAAATTCAAAATCAAGACTGGCCACAGTTGTCAGGACATTCAAAATTTGGAGAAAATTGACTTTTATAGTCAGTCAGGGACAACAAAAGGACAATACTGCTAGAATAAGCAGAAATATCTGGATGTCAAACATGATCACTGTTGCATTACTGGCATGCATAGAGGAGCCGCATACAGCTCATGCAATGTACTGTTGCAAATTTACCCAAACAAACCAAAACTCCCTGTTGTGGAATGGTGGTTACCAGATCATGCATGGAGTCACTGCAGCATCAAAGGTACCAACAAAAGTAATTCACAGCAACATGGCAAAATGCATGAAGTTTAGGCTGGGTCAGCTTCTGTTCATTGACTAGTTTCTGAAATCAGGCCTTGACAAGGTAGTCGATAACCTTGGCAATCATTGTTTTACAATAACTCACTGATACGGTTTATTGGCTACAACGAGGTTGAGGGTAAGAAATTTCCACACAAATGTTGCATGCATTTATGTAGTATCTAACATCTATTTGAAAAACTTCTACTATGGTGGAACTGGTAAAAGCTGCAGATCCCTGAATAAAGTTTGGCAGTACCATTTGCAATTCCTCTCATACAAATGCTATATTAGGAGTTCTGAAGCAACTAATGGCCTGTCAGGTAGAGACTGCATGTATCAGTAGTTTCTAGACCACTACAGCTGAAATTTATCTGGCACAAAATCTTTTTGGTAGTCAGTATTGGTGATGTTTACTAGCGAATAAAATTATTTGTGCAAGTTACATTTGATGTGTAAAAATGCTTACCTCGGCCATTTTCATCACTGATGATGATCTCTGGAAAGACTGCTTTCAGTGATGGTCTGGTCCGACTGATGGATTGAAAAGACCCTGACAGGCCAAAGGAACTGTACAGTGAGGGGTCATAACCACTATCACTCTCATTGTCCGCTGGAAGAAAAAAACAAAAAAACATGCAAGATGATATTATCATTAAACCTGTTAATGGCGGCCATTCATGGGGAAAAGGCCAAACTGACTTTTGTACACAGGTGACCTCTGAATGCAGGTTTACCTTTCAAACTTGGTTCTTGAAAAAATACCATGTGCTCAGTACCATTATTATTATTATTATTATTATTATTTCAAACAATTGTCATAATTTCTGATTCAAACAATTCATCATACATAAATTATGATACAAAAGAAATTCATTTATAGATTTTTTTCAAAATTTCCTTTCTCTCTCTCTCTCTCTCTCTCTCTCTCTCTCTCTCTCTCTCTCTCTCTCTCTCTCTCTCTCATGTTTTGGATTGTATACATAGTAAGATAAGCAGATCCAAAAGATCACCTGCTTGTATATAGCACCTGAAGTCAGCTGTCTCACACGTAACACACTTTAGCCAGAAATAGAATAGTCATCCTAATGACTGACAGGTCACCTTTGCTGAAAGACTTTTAATGCCTTTTAAGTCAAAACAATGTTCCTCCATATGTTTTGTTTGACAGCTGGTTTTCATTTTTGCATTAAAAACAAAATGTATGAATAGATTACCACCATCTTAATCTTAAAACTATTATCATGCAGCAAACACTGATGTAAATGGTTGAATTGGTCAAGTATAATAAACTCAGACAAATCTGGGGCAAAATTTAATCTTTATTAATATTCTGATGAACTCAGTTAGTATGGTAATCAGCACCCCCCACCACTCCAAGACTTGCCTCCCTCCTCCCCAACTCTCAAAAGGCAGCTTTGCAAAAAACATTTAACTTTGAGAATCAGCCCCAAAACAAATTCATAAGCAAGAATGTTGTTTTATTTATGTTCTTAAAATAACAATGAAATTGAGAGATTAACAAGTTTTTAAAGTTACACTGCCACATTTACTTGAGTACAGTAACATAAGGCATGTGTATACATCAGTTAGTATGACTTGTCTTTACCTTTTTTGTGTGTGTGTGTGTGTATGTGTGTGTGTGTGTGTGTATTTTTAACATAGCTTTAACAACTTTTCAGTTATAACACTACAAAATCTGGAGTGTGGCAGTTTATAATAATGTATAGCATTGGGGCATCATGACGGAGACATGTAGCATCATGTTTCACCCAGTCACATTATCCTGACACCAGGCCGACCAGACTACTTTAAAAAGCATAAATTTGAAAGCTTTTTTAAAATGTAACTCTCTGGGATATGCTCTTCCTCTGTCTTTTCATATATTTAATTCTTGTCCTCTACAAAATGTGAGAGCCATTCAATCAATACACCTATATAGGCAAATATAGAACTGAAATTTTCTTATGAAAATCATTTTCCAGGGTAAAAAACAAACCCTATACATTTGACATTTTCATCTTATCAAATGTTTTTTCATGTCAAAAGGAAGGATAGTTTATGATTTAATCATTTAACAGGGCTGAATCTAGATGGGGTTCTGGTGGGTGGGTGGGTGTCAGTCAAACCCTGTTTTCCTTTTAACATACTCAAATTTTCAAGGAAAATGTTTTTCTTATTTTCCCAAAATAGCAAAATGAACCACTCCTTTCTTATAATCAAACCCCTAGAAAAATATTTGACCTGCCATGATCAAGAACTGATGTTATTGAAGAAGAGCCATTTTGAATGACATCAACGGACTGAACAATTCTTAGTCCAAGTCAGCAGTTGATAGAGAGTTTGACATGCAATCCAAGGGTTATGGGTTTGATACTAGTCCAAATCTGACTTGAGGAAGGACACATAGCTCCCATTTCCATTGTATTATAAACAAATAAGGTCTGAAAGTGCCATAAAAAGCAACACAAAAAGCAACAAAAAATGAGAGAAAGATAAAAAATATTTTTCCTTGAAAAAGAAAATACCCAAGACTGACTTGTTCAAGTTAGGCAAGATATCTCTTTTCTTTCATCCTCCATATGTATAGCCTTTGGAGAAATGTCAACATGAATTTTATGTTGTCCACACACACACACACACACACACACACACACACACACACACACACACACACACACACACATTATTTTTGGATTTGGCAGAGGAATAAGAAGCCTTTGATTAAGGTGGAGTAATCCATGTATTAACCTTAGAGCAATGGTCATGTTGCAATGTTTAATTTCATGAAACTTTTCAAGAGAACCATTATGTGTGATGCACATGGTTATTTTGCTTACATAAGATATCTTATATGGCTGCCTTGTATAATAAAAAATGACAGATTATTTAGTTTTCTAAGTCTTCAAAAATGTTTTTTTCAACCACAGTTCATTTTTATATTATTATTATTATTATTATTATTATTATTATTATTATTATTATTATTATTATTATTATATCTGCCCATGCATACCATAGTTCTAAATTGAAAGAAAAGAAACCTGACCTGAAAACATGCTCTACACAGACTATCTGAAATATTTATTAAATTGGTTTGTGCCTGAACACTTTTTGAAAGGGGAAATAAATCTGTAAAAACAATATACTTAAGTATAAGAGTTACCCCTCTTTCAGTGATTATTTTCTTATTGTCCCAACCTTTTTAAGAAAAGTGACACATACTCAGTGTTTCCATCAGTCTGTCCATCCATCACAATTTCATTACTGCTCAATAACTTTAAAACAGTTTTTTGAATAAGCAATGAGACTTGGAACATTTTTATATCATTCAAAGGTGTGACACATACCAAATTAGGGGTGAAAGTCAAGGTCATGGCTCAATATTTTACGTTTTCCATCTCTATTTTCCTTCCACTCTATAACTTTAAAACAGTTTGAGATGAAGGTATGAAGAGATATATATTATCACTAGAAGGTTTGTTATGTACCACACTAACAAGGTCATGATTTGATATTTGTTACATTTTAAACACACATTCCTTTCTGCTCTATGACTTTAAAGCTGTTGGAGATTAAGAAATAATTTAGCATTATATACATGCATCACTAAATAGTGTCTTGCATATCAAATTGGGAGTCCCATCCTCAAGGTCAAGGTCATAGCTCAATATTTTTAGTTTTTCCATCAAATTTTCCTTATGTTCTATAACATTAAAAGCAATGGTATACATCTACACTTGGTGTATTTCATACACAATTAGAGGTCATATCTTCAAGGTCATGGTCACAGCTCAATATTTTGTTTTCATCCAAAAATCCATACCACGCCATAACTTTAAAGTCAGTTGGATGAGACTTGGTACAGTTGTACACCATCACTAAAATTTGTATATTTCAAATTTCCCATCTTACTTTCCCTTCCATTCTATAATAGCACTTGTACTTTTTGACTTCAGTGATGTGACATCAGTTCCCAAAATTAGTCAGCAAATCAATTTTGGATAATGGGCATGAACATAATGGCAGTCTGAGACTTTTTCTATCTTATATTTAACTGAAAACATGGTACCAGGCACTAAATGTATTCAGCCAAATATGGATGAGCATTACTGTATTCAATTACTGTGATGGTTAGAATCACAGGGTTCATACCAGATGCCTAGAATTTACCTATAATTAATGCATGTACTATATAATGATATATAATTATATTATAATTTATATAATTCAAATATGTACAGTATAACAATATATACATACATGTATGTATATATATATATATATATATATCTATATCTATATCTATATCTGTGTGTGTGTGTGTACTATATAATAATATACATATATAGTTAATGGGTAAATTAAAATTACAGGTAACTGAGGCCTGTCCAAGTCCAGAAACAGAAGCTTACTGCTTAAAAGGGTTATATACACAACTGTAGGGTATATAGCCATCTGAAGGTACCCAACTGTTGGGTACTTAGCCATCTTAAGGTGCCCAGCTGTTTGGTACATAGCTATTTGAAGGTACCCAACTGTTGGGTACTTAGCCATCTTAAGGTACCCAACTGTTGTGTATATATCCATCTTATGGTGTCCAGCTGTTGGATATAGAGCCATCTAAAGCCACTGTTGGGTACATAGCCATACTATGGTAACCAACTGTTGGGTACTTAGCCATCTTAAGGTACCCAGTTGTTGGATACATTGCCATCTTATGGTACCCAGCTGTTGGGTATACATGTACCACCATCTTATGGTACCAACTGTTGGGTATATGGCCATCATAAGGTACCCAGCTGTTAGGTATATAGCCATCTTATCGTACCAGCTGTTGAGTATATAGCCATCATATGGTACCCAGCTGTTGGGTATATAGCCATCTTATGGTATCCAGCTGTTGGGTATATAGCCATCATAAGGTACCCAACTGTTGAGCATATAGCTATCTTAAGGAACCCAGCTATTGGGTACATAGCCATCTTAAAGTGCCCAACAGACTGGTATATGGCCATCTTAAAGTGCCCAACAGACTGGTATATGGCCATCTTAAAGTGCCCAAAAGACTGGTATATAGCCATCTTAAAGTGCCCAACAGACTGGTATATAGCCATCTTAAAGTGCCCAACAGACTGGTATATAGCCATCTTTAAGTGCCCAACAGACTGGTATATAGCCATAGTGTCATTTCAAGGGCCCTACTTTCTGGTAAATAATGTAATTCCAAAATCATTATATATACAACGGAAGTTAAGTACTTCAGAAGTGCTACCTTGAATTTCTGGGGATAATCTAACAAGATATATGCAATAAAAATGCATTATAAACAATAAATTGGTACCATACATACAGTAAATGTGTAAACTGAATGTGAAGACTAAATGTGACATTGCTTACTAGGTTATGCATAACTATTGCACATATTTAGATATCACGCACCATGCATTTTGGTTTTGTTTTGGTGGGACAAAATTCATTTAAATTTTATATTCACAAATCTTTCTTTAAATCATTCAGTTCAGCAATTCACATAAGTATGTGGAGTTACATCTTGGAATGTGTTATTTTCATTTAGACAGTAACTGTTTTGTTGTTTAGTAATCCAAGTCACATGGAAATGGAAATAATGATTGTGTAAAATTATTTTATCATGCTGTTATTGGCTTCTACTGGTAGCAAGTTTAGAAATGTGGGACTATTGCAAGGTTGATGTGAAAGTTTTAAGCTTTATTTTTTTCTGTTTCAAATAAAAGTTGAGGAAGAGACACTGATACCATATGAATCAAAACATTAGATAGGTTATTTAGAGTGGTGGTAATATGTGTCAGATCAGGCATTGCCTGCAACCATAAGTAACAGTACATAGTATTTACCTGTAAGTGATATAATAATAATAATAATAATAATAATAATAATAATAATATAAAATAATAATAATAATAATAATAATTAATAAAGTTTGAATATCAAAGTAAGCAATCAAACCATAGATCTATATCAATTTATTATTTGCACGTATAATTTCTAAAACATTTTTTTTTACTATCAAGACCACTATAATTAACTGCAGCACTAATGGAAAATGTTGGCTAAGTGCCCAAGAAAGAATGATGCATTTTCAACTAAAACCAGGAAGCAGGTTACATCAAAGAGTGTTTGAAACACATAGCAAATGGTGAATGAGGCATGAGTGATTATATTTTGTTCCGCACAGCATCAAGAATTATATCCGCATCTCATTGAAATTTCATGTCATCATCTTGAAAAGTAGCTAAAATTACACAATTTATTTCATGCACAAATGATTTAAACATAATTCATACTGATATACAGCGAAACATCCTGGAGTTGTAGAAGAGTCCATTTGTGATACAGCACTCAGCTCAGAGTCTAATGGGAACCATCGCATGCTGCATGTAAACAAATATAATTTGCATCATCCTTAATTAGCTTTCTACTATCATTTAATATTGTCAGTGTCAGCAACAAAAAACTAACCAGAGAAAATTTTGCCTAAAACTAATGTAATTTGTTTTCATTTTAAAGTAAACATAATTTTGCAAGTCTGGCTATAAATATCATTAATTTGGTAATGGTATGGGCAAAAATACATGTGACTGTTGGGGGAAAAATATACAGTCTTGATAGGTGTTATGTCAATTTAATTTATGTGTGCTTGAATTTTGTCTATGATTGAGGGTTGAGTTTTGCCATAGCAGACTATTGTCACTTTTTTACCTGAATTTAAGATCATGACCTGACATTGTTTATGAATTTGATGAAATTTTCCATTTAAATGACCAACATAGAGGGCATTGTGTTGCATCATTGATCACATGACTGACTATACAAATGAAACTAGGTAAATAATTATTCATTCCCATTTTAATATCAGTCTTTGGGAATCAATGATCAAAGTTTTATTCTTGTATTCAGATATAATTTGAGAGGAATTATTTATTTAAATTATTCACTGAAATTACAAAGTCCTCATTGACTTTATGGACTAAAACACTACTCTGGATTATTGTGAATTCACTCAAAAGACATTCTGGATTATATCACTGTGATATATCAAGACGATATGTACATCAGCACATTCAAGATCAATGGAATTCATTCAGAACCTTCTATACTTTTGGACTTGTAATAGAACATTTATTATTATTTTGGATTTAATTCACAATAGTGTCTTTCAAATTTTCACATTGCATTCTAGGGAAATAAATTGTTTGTTGAATTTTACAAAACTTGTTGGTTTCACTTCCATCTGTTACTTAATTTAAAACCACAGGTAACAATGGGAGATGAACTAAAAACACCTTTAGGCCAAGTCAAAATGCACTGTCATGGTTCAATAATTTTCTCAATTTCTACCTGTATTCCATGAATAAGATCAAGACATTATGAACTGTGGTTACAGCATGTTAAAACATTGTTATACAGACTGGTGTACAGCATAAACTACATCTTGTAATACAGGCTGGTGTACAACATAAACTACATCTTGTAATACAGACTGGTGTACAGCATAAACTACATCTTGTAATACAGACTGGTGTACAACATAAACTACATATTGTGATAAGAAATTACAATTACTTCACTCTTGCATATAGGAAATTATGTATAATGCACCCTAGTCAAAAGTGATGAAAATTACTATGTTAAACATATAATGCACCTCTGTCAAAAGCAACCTCTGTTATCGTGTGCTCCATTTAATACATTTCAAGTTTAGGTCTGCTCCAGTGGCCTAAATGAATAGAGCATCTGCCTCGGATGCAGGAGGTCACAGGTTTGAACCCTGGCCAAGTCATACCAAGACTTATAAAATGGTACTAGCAGCTGCCTTGCTTGGCACTCAGCATTAAGAGATTAATGTTAGGACTGGCTGGCCTGGTGTCAGGATAATGTGGCTGAGTGGGACATAATGCTTCATGTCTGCAGCATGATGGCCCAGTGCAAGACATCACTATAAACTGCCATACTGCAGACATCCTAGTGATATGACTGAAATATTGTTAAAGCTATGTTAAAAATCTAAATCACACACACTCACATGCATTTCAAGTCTTAAAAGGAGTTGACCCTAGTCTTTTTAAGCTGTTAGCAATAAATATTGCTGCTTTTCTTTTTGTTTAACTGCATCACCATTTGTCTGTAGAAAAGTCATTCACATTTTCATGTGGAATGCATACATTTTAGCCACAAGTAATCAAAATGTACCTAATTAAAGAATTAACTTCATACTTTTCATTTAGACTCCTTCTAATTTCATCATTAAGAAATTTGACCTACTGTACCTTGCATCACAAAATTCACAAAGGTAGTCATCCCAAGTTTTAAATATTACCTTGCATCACAATATTCACAAAGGTAGTCATCCCAAGTTTTAAATGATACCTACTGTACCTTGCATCACAATATTCACAAAGGTAGTCATCCCAAATTTTAAATGATACCTACTGTACCTTGCATCACAATATTCACAAAGGTAGTCATCCCAAGTTTAAATGTTACCTTGCATCACAATATTCACAAAGGTAGTCATCCCAAATTTTAAATGATACCTACAATAATACATTGTATCTAGACTGATTCTACCAATTGTAAATAATTATTGGTGTGTATCCATATATAGCCTTAAGCAACGCTGATTACTATCCACTTTTAAGGGCTATTTAAAGGCTTCCAAAGGGCTGACTGCTATGGACTACAGGACTTCCAATGTGCCGACAGTACTATGGAATGCAGGACTTCCAATTCTTCTGACTGTACTATACTAAGACAATAAAATTATATTTTCATACAAATAATGTATGTGTGAACAAATCTGAGTTTATATGAGTTTGAGATTTCACTCTCATTCTTTCCACTAATGGACCAAACATACTAGTCAGAGTGACCTAATTAGGAGCAGAGCCTTGTATTTTTGGATTATGTGTTATATACTGTAAGTGTCATTACCATTTACTTGGCAACAAGATGACCAGTTAATCTTTTACTAATCTTACAAGCACAATGCAGAAAAAAATGGACATTTTATTTTTAAATTCTGCACAAAAAGTAAAACCCAGAATCAAGTTAGAAAAATTTAATTATATTAACTAATTTCTGCTAGCTCATGCTAATTAGAATTGGTAACTGCAGGCACCTGCTCAATCAATGACAATGCTTTGGTCACAGTGGTTTCTAAGTAATTATGCAACAACATAATCAATCATTTATATTATGAGTTTATCATGAACTTATCATTTACATTATGAGTTATCATGAACTTATCATTTACATTATGAGTTTATCATGAACTTATCATTTACATTATGAGTTTATCATGAACATATCATTAAATTATGAGTTTCTCATGAACTTATTAAATTATGAGTTTATCATGAACTTATCATTTGCATTATGAGTTTATCATGAACTTTCATTTACATTATGAGTTTATCATGAACTTATCATTAAATAATGAGTTCATCATGAATTTATCATTAAATTATGAGTTTATCATGAATGTACCATTTACATTATGAATTTATCATGAACTTATCATTAAATTATGAGTTTATCGTAAACTTTATCCTGGACAATCAGTGAATAACAACTATCAGGAATTTAATTTTAATTCTGAACATAAAAATGGAAGCTAGCACTAAAAGATGTCCTCCACATTTCAAATGTGTATTACAGTGATGTGGTATCAATGTGGCAATTTGCCTCCTTTGCCTCATTATCATAACATGACATGCATCAGTTAAATTCAGTTTCATATATCAACACTTTTAAATGACCATTGGTCAGTTATTTCTAGCAAAATCTGTGCAACAATGCTAAATAATAATTTACTTGTAAATATTTTATCATCACTACTGTCAAAAGCATCTTATGCAGTTAACATGTACAATAATCTAGGGGATGACATGGTGGCTGAGTGGACAAGGCTGCGACTCAAGAATGATTTCATATTTAATGAGGAAATGAAGCCATCAAAAAGATTAGAGAAAATTCAATTTGTCATCATGAATGATGACATAACCTTGAGTTAAGATAAAAATTTTATTTAACAATCATTGCTTCTTGGAACAACTGACCTGAAACAGATTTTAAATCAATGAATTTTACCCAGTCTGGAATGATTTGCCCTTCAAATTCTCTCCAGACTGGTACCAATCTATACACATCCTTTACATTAGAAAAAGTATGAAGACAAGGCTCATGAAAAATTCACAAAACAAAAATAGATAACCATGTAACCAACATGTTTTCAAGTAAGTGTTGTGAGCTTAAATACAATCAGGATGAACTTCAGGTTCTCAATTATGGAATTTTTGTTCTTCCCAAACCCTACTTAATGCATGCTGTCTTTGGATACATGCTCTATAGTACACAGTATTAACAAAATAACAAAACTTCCACATTCATAGCCACATGTTATTGTGAAGTATCTGGCAAGTAATTATTACTATAGCAATTAATCAGTCAGGGAAAACTTGACAGTAATAAGGTCACTGCAACTTTGAATTCATATCCATTGCAGAAACCATATCTAACCACAGCAGATTATGAGCTGAATAGACAAAAAACATATTCGACCATTTAACATTTTTTGGCAGTATCATTGTGATCATAATTTTAAACTTAAGTTCTCTATTACGAATATGCAAGGTAACTATCCCAGTGTTGATTTATATTTTAGCTGATTTTGTTGATGTTACAGTCCCTGCAAAAATAACTTTAGAAGGAAAATAGTAAACATTAAATCAGACATTAGGTTATACTGATTTGTTTCAAAGTATATTTTTCATTATCATGCTGCCAATTAGAATAAATCATGTAATAAATTGTCTTAGTACTACATTGCTAAATACATGTACCACTATAAAGGAAGCTGTGGTAATGTATGGCCATGAAAATAGGTAATGTTTTGTGAATGCAGATTTGAAATGATATATGTCCTTAAAAATATTTTAATAAAAAAAGAATCAACTATTTCAAATATCAACTATTTAAAATTTCTATTTAATGTCTGCTTATGATGTGATTTGTAAGATGGAGAACAAAATCTTTATTTTGATTCAAGTAAAAAGACTCATTGCCAGTAGCATATTGTCCGACACAATTTATGCACTCTGCATTATCGTTGCTATGAACAAAATCGGGGGGCCCCGAGTGGCCAAGTGGTCTAAAGCGCTCTCCATTACGGATCACTGCCATCTCACCTCTGTCTGCATGGGTTCGAGTCTAGGATTCGGCGAATGCGGATATGTGAGAAAGCTTGCCAGTAGCTTCTCGTGGGTCGGTGGTTCTTTCCGAGGATTTCCCGGTTTCTTCCTCCACCATTAATACTGGCCGTCATGTATAGCCTATCGTGTGCTGAAAAATGGCATTAAGCCCCACAACAACAACAACAACAACGACAACAAAATCGGAACTTATGAAATTTTTAATTTATGTATCTAAATTACAATGTATCTACTGTAATCTACTGTAGTACATAACCATGAAAATAATACTGACAACAAATCAACCACTAAACACTGGTAAAGAATGCATTAGATTGCTGTGTGGAACAAACAATAAGAGAACATGACCATGAAAATAGTACTGAAAACAAAATCACTCAATATATGCACAGCTGGCAAAGAATCCATTAGATTGCTGTGCAGGGTGAACCATAGAGGTATATGAACATGAAAATAGCATTGAGGACAAATCACCCACTAAATATTGGTAAAAAAGCATTAGACTGCTGTGTGGTATGCATTAGAGTGTACATACTATATGACCATGAAAATAATATTGAGAACAAATCACCCAATAAATGCACAGCTGGCAAAGAATGTATAAGATTGCTGTCCAATTTTTCTGATTCAACAGCCATGATTTTTTGTGGAAGAAAATTTTATCTGATTGATGAACTTTTTAAATAGCTGAAAAATAATATCCAATGAAAAACTGATTTGGAATGAAGAATTAGCAGGGGAAAGTACATCATAGGAATTTATTTCAAAGGAACTTTTTTTTTACAAATTTGCAAAGAGAAATAGAAACAATGAAAACTAGTGTTGAAAAATTTACAATATATCTTGATATTAAAAGAAATAAAATTAAATATAAAGCCACAACAACTATGAAGTAAAAAATATCTAAGAAATGGAAATCACATTGCTGAATACAAATAAATACCGGATATGCTTGATTATAATTTGAGTCCAACTTCAGAGATCCAGATCTGCTGTCACATTATGCTACAGCAGATATTGGTCTGTGCAGTTTGTTAGGAGTAATCATTAGAACACAGACCCTGATCAGCAGGTGCATTATGCTACAGCAGATCTGGGTCTATGCAGTTTGTTAGGAGTAATCAGTAGAACAGAGACCCTGATCAGCAGGTGCATTATGCTACAGCAGATCTGGGTCTATGCAGTTTGTTAGGAGTAATCAGTAGAACAGAGACCCTGATCAGCAGGTGCATTATGCTACAGCAGATCTGGGTCTATGCAGTTTGTTAGGAGTAATCAGTAGAACAGAGACCCTGATCAGCAGGTGCATTATGCTACAGCAGATCTGGGTCTATGCAGTTTGTTAGGAGTAATCAGTAGAACAGAGACCCTGATCAGCAGGTGCATTTTGCTACAGCAGATCAGGATCTTTGTTGTTTGCAGTTTGACTTGACTTATAGGTGAGTACATACAGTATGTATGTCCTAATAACTGTATCTTAATAAGCTGGTAATGTTTAAACTCTAAAGATTTAAAAAAAAGAAGATAAGTATCAATGTGACTCGCCAATTGTTTTCTTATTTTTCTAAACTGTAACAGATTTAAATAATAACTCATGTAGATGTAAGTTACTTCAGATTCAATACTTATAAATAACGACAAGTAAATAACAACAATGTGTGAAAACTTGGCACTGTAAGCTTTGCATAGAACTGTCAAGTGGAAGTCAAGATAGGTAAAATAAACATTCTTAAGATCTGAGTCTATCTCGGTAATTAATGAGGACTCATGTTTTGGGGACTCATGTAACAACTCACAACTTAATATTAGAGTTCATCTCAGCAAATTGGACTTTGTCGAACCATGTGTGTTTTAAAAAACATGCACACTAAAACAGCATCACTATATTTGATTATAGTTTCTTCATTTTTTAAGATTGCATTTAAAGTACTTGTACCAGTATTGTACACTACTTAGAACCATGCAGTACATTTTTTTCTTCAAATATCTGAAACAGACTGTGATTAAAATGAAAACAATTTCATGGCTTATGAACAGTAAAATATTGAATATCCATACGCCAGTTATGTGAACTTATGCTGGTAAGCAATTTATTTAGTATGTGTCTGGACAACTAATTGATCTCACTCACAAACCATTTGATGGTTCAAATTTTCACCTCCACTAACAATGGTACACAACTGTACTTTAATTAATAATTTACAACTGGCATATAGCAAAACATCTTTTATCCAGCATTCAGTATTTGTCCAGATGTCTTTTTATCCAAAACATCAATTTACATGAACAGATTTTCTCTATTACTTTTTGAAGTACATTTGGTGATCCGAATTTATTATTTATCTATTTAATAAGAGAGAGAACCAAAAATTGTATGGATTAACAGGGCTTAAGTGTGTATTATTAAGTGTGTATTATTTATTGCTCAATCTACATTCATGATAAATTAGTCCTACTGTATTAAAAATAAAGCACTTCTTCACAACAACACCCTTCAATATAACACTGTTCCAGTTGCAATGACCCCATGAAATTATATGTATATTACATCATTATATGTTGGTCTCACTATAATGTCGTATGCTCTCTGGCTCCCAAGGAAAGCATTACAATGTGTGAAGACTGTATCATGTACTATGTACTTCATTGTAAGGTGATCTCATTATAAAGTCATATATACTCTAAAGATCTCATGGACAGCATTATAATCAGGTGGGTCTGTATCATGTACCTCACAACGATGTGGTCTTACTATAAGGTGGTATATACTCTATGGATCTCATGGACAGCATTATAATGAGGGAAGATGATCATTTACTATATACTTCATTATAAGGTAATTTCAATATAAGGTGGTATATACTCTATGGATCGCATGGACAGCATTATAATGAGGGAAGATGATCATTTACTATATACTTCATTATAAGGTAATTTCACTATAAGGTGGTATATACTCTACGGATCTCATGGACAGCATTATAATGAGGGAAGATGATCATTTACTATATACTTCATTATAAGGTAATTTCAATATAAGTTGGTATATACTCTACGGATCTCATGGACAGGATTATAATGAGGGAAGACTATCATTTGCTATATACTTCATTATAAGGTAATTTCACTATAAGGTGGTATATACTCTACGGATCTCATGGACAGGATTATAATGAGGGAAGACTATCATTTACTATATACTTCATTATAAGGTAATTTCAGTATAAGGTAGTATATACTTTACGGATCTCATGGACAGGATTATAATGAGGGAAGACTATCATTTACTATATACTTCATTATAAGGTAATTTCACTATAAGGTGGTATATACTCTACGGATCTCATGGACAGGATTATAAAGAGAGAGTTCTGTATTATTAACTAACTTTAAATTCAAAGAAATTATGTTAGCAGCTTTGACATTCATTATAAATAAAAATGTCCCTTCCAAATCTCTGATTGGGAAATATAAAACATAGCTTTGTGCTTTAACAGGTTATATTATGCTGAGGCAAGTAGGTTACAGTGCTTTGTCCACAGACACACCACAGTAGCAGACCCAGGCTGAGGCAATTAGGTTACAGTGCCTTGCCCACAGACACATCACAGTAGCAGACCCAGGCTGAGGCAATTAGGTTACAGTGCCTTGCCCACAGACACACTCTAGTAGCAGACCCAGGCTGATATGATGGTATGATCTGAACCCACATTGATTCTGATTAAAACTGAGATCTTCAACATAATGGAGATCTGTCAGGCACACACATGAGATCTTCAACATAATGGAGATCTGTCAGGCTCACACATGAGATTAGTTTCTTTTAACTTTTGATCTGATAATTAGACTGCAGCTTTCACATTTACCAAAGTGAAAATGTCACATGGAAGATATTGTTTCTATAATATCTGTCCCTAACACAAAATGCAACACTTCATCTGATAGGTTACTAAGAATAAGTGGATCCAGAATTCCAAGGCTGTATGGTGCCTGTCAGATCCACTTATTAAGCAGATCTCAGTTTTAATCAGTTTACACACATGCCTTTCTGGTTTACAAAGCTCATTAACCTCTGTGTCACTGTGGCTTGATATATTTAAGTACAGCTCACCAAAGCATTAAAAATTAAAAGTAGAAAAGCACCAATCACTCCTTACAGGGGTAAATAAGATAATCTGATACCTACATTGTATATCTGCAATCATTGGCATCTGTACTTCAGTTGTACCTGTGGCACAGTATTGTGAATAGTGCATGAAAAGCATTATAAAACTCTTAACCTACCCTGAAGTTGGGTAATCTGCAAACTTCACAGACCTAGATCTGCCATTGCATAATGCACTGGCAGACCTGGGTCTATGCAGTTTGATATGGACTTCTGAGCTGAACAAACAACACAGACCCTGATCTGCTAGTACATTTTGCAATTTGGCAGATCAGGGTCTATGTTGTGTGCAGTTGGACTTCACTTATAAGTCAGTATATACAGTACAGAGATAATAGCTTTTGAATTGCACGAATGCGCTTAAGCATTTGTGGCAATCAAATTAAATACATTTACAGCCCTTTCAAGGATCTAATGGTTATATAATACATCACATAAATATGTTCTACATAATGCAAGAAATAACATTTATATTATTAGTAATTCAACATTGTATGATTACTGACCTTGGCTAAGGTTATTAGTAATTCAACATTGTATGATTACTGACCTTGGCTAAGGTTATTAGTAATTCAACATTGTATGATTACTGACCTTGGCTAAGGTTATTAGTAATTCAACATTGTATGATTACTGACCTTGGCTAAGGTTATTAGTAATTCAACATTGTATGATTACTGACCTTGGCTAAGGTGACTATTAAGTGTTATGAACATTCATTTGGTATTTTATGGTTAGGGATGTGCTGATGTGTTATTAAATCCTTAACATACTGGATATACATGCACATGTATGTATGTACATACATGCATATATGCATATACTAGTTTTATTAGATCACTGAGTTGTGGAATGTAGAAACTGCCACATTTTTATTTTCAAACAAAAATGCTTCCACTTAACTGCAACATGTATAACATCTTTTGATATCCAACATGATGATACAAAATTCTTCTACGAAATTTTTTAGAATGAATATGTAAATTGTTATTGCATCTACTGAAAAGACTGTTATAATAGGTATTATCATATTTTCCTTATGATTAGCCTAGGAGAACCCACCTCGGAAATTTCTTAACAAAGCTAGGTGTATCTCTCTTGTAATTAGTCCAAGAGGACCTACCTTGGACATTCTTTAAAAAGGTTGGGTGTATTTCTCTTATAATTAGCCCAGGAGGCCCTACCATAGAACTTTCTTAAAAAGGCTGGGTGCATTTTTCTTAAGATTAGAAGACGCCACCTTGGAAATTTCTTAAAATGGGTGGGTGAATGTATTAACATTGGGAAAGTACATTTTTTATAAAATGTGCCAGAATTTTGTAAACTGGCAATGAGTTTGTCCCGTATGGGCTAATCATGTGAGAGTACAATACCTCATTTTGTAGGATTCATAATTTGTACATGAAATTTACCTTTCTTTAACAACAATTATCACAGATCACTAAACATCAATAATCACAGATCACCAAACATCAATAATCACAGACCAGTGAGCATCAATAATCACAGATCAGTGAGCATCAATAATCACAGATCAGTGAGCATCAATAATCACAGACCACTGAGCATTTATAATCATGAGCATTAATAATCACAGATCGGTAAGCATTAATAATCACTGACCACTGAACATCATTAATCACAGATCAGTGAGCACCAATAATCACAGATTAGTGAGCATTAATAATCACAGATCACTGAGCATTAATAATCACAGATCACTGATCATCAATAATCACAGACCACTGAGCATTTATAATCATGAGCATTAATAATCACAGATCGGTAAGCATTAATAATCACTGACCACTGAACATCATTAATCAGATCAGTGAGCACCAATAATCACAGATTAGTGAGCATTAATAATCACAGATCACTGATCATCAATAATCACAGACCACTGAGCATCAATAATCACAGATCACTGAGCATCAATAATAACAGATCACTGAGCATCAATAATCACAGATCACTGAGCATTAATAATTAATAATCAATAGGCATAAATAATCACAGATCAATAAGCATCATAACATTTTTGCAGTAGAAGAGCAATAAAAACAAAGATTTGAAACTCTTATCACAGGTCTTTAAATAAGAAATATTTAAAAAAGGTATTAAAAAAGGTACCTTTGAAAATCCCAAATCATTTAAGCTTGCATATATTAGTAATTTTCTGAAAACGCACACAGTTTATCAGTTATCATCAATTATCATGGACCTGTGGTAGCACAGCTGATAATGAGTCAGACTAATAAAATGCCAGGTTCAAAATTCAGTTACAGACCAGCTTGGATCAGATGCCTCAGGTGGCAGGGTACAGTTTCGTAAATTGGCCCCTGGCAAATTTCTTAACTTAAGGCTATGGTGTGACTTTTTCAGCTTTTATTGTTTACTAATTAAAGATATGGATATATTTGTGAACTAGATGTTTCAGGCTTGTGTTATTCTTGAAATTGATGTCAGGCATGTACACCTTCCATAGTTACTCTGCAGTATGTTGATAGTAAATACCAATAGTTGGCTAGGAAGAAGAGCTAGCCTCCCATAGCCGTAAACACATGGGTTTGGGGCAAGTAGAATATCTCAAAAACGGCTTGGATGACAACTATTTTCAGTTGCATCAGCCTGTTTAGTACACATTGTTTTGCAGAATTGTCATCTAGGAAAAGGCCTTGTGTTTGCACTGTGAGCATCACATGGTGTCAAAAATGACCTTCGGACATGAAAATTGCAGGTATAAATTTGGGGTTGGGGTGCATAAACTTCTTCTGCTATGAACTGCCATTGACTTCTCTGGTCAAGTGCATACTATTATTATGCTTTGTTTTGATATAGGTATCTAAAGATATGAACCTTTTTGACCTCACTTGTGTAATTGATTTTTATGATTTTTTTATACCATGTCACTGATTGCAGCATTAAATTTGTACATAAAAACTGGCCCCTGCCCCCTTAAGGAAAACTGATAATATTTTTATGGTGCAGTCAGCCACATCTATTATACTTTTCTGTTTCTTTGTGTGTCATGAAATAATTTTTATGCATTAGCTTCATTATATTTCCTTCCTTTTTCCATATATCACTTAGTGTTGTATGTAATGCTCATTGGAGAGGGAGGTAACTGTGTTTTGTACCCCAATGTGAGAACTGTTTACATCATGACAAAGTAGCATATTTTGGACTTAACTTACTAAATATGGGAACAAAATGGTGACCATAATGTATTGTCTTGCTCTTTCTGTAGTTGTCAAGGTTTGCACTCTTATTTTTAGGAATATTATTCACATTTTAATACAGACACACAGAAACAATTGTGTAGCATGTCAACATGCATTCTTAAAAGTAATTTAACTCCAGAGAAGCAGATAGACTTCAGAGGAATCATACATAAACTTACTGTTGTGAATGTTGAATGTCACCAGTGGAACGGTCTTAGATATAATGATGCATATGGCATATTGCTTGCTATATTTTGGTGAGAAGAATGAAAGTTCTAGCACACTGACATAGTTTCTACCTTCATGACCACACTGTGAAGTTGACATAAGAGATTCATATCTCACACATGGGTGATAATAGGAAATGTTTCAGCATTTTGTATATATCTTGAAATTACTAGGTTCAGTTAACAAAGGGGGAAAAGCTTAAAATTAAGTGGCAGTTTCATGCATTTGACAATACACATACAGTTTCTCCTCTGAAATTCTTGTGTTTTCACTGAATGTTAAAACTACATCAATCTCACTTGTTTCTTTTCTTTTTGCAGGTCTCAGTTTGCATGGTAAAAGATTGGGATTAATCAGTTAGTCATGCTGAAAGAAACAATAGCTTGAATCTCATGCAGATACTCATTCTGATCTAAGTGCACAAGAGAGTGACTTTGATGGACAGATCTAGCTTCCGCAGGAGTTGTTTTATGG
Source organism: Megalonaias nervosa (assembly GCA_016617855.1). Lineage (NCBI taxonomy): Eukaryota > Metazoa > Mollusca > Bivalvia > Unionida > Unionidae > Megalonaias > Megalonaias nervosa. Next base: position 25,451 of record JAECUM010017698.1, read on the forward strand.
TACGTGCTTATTAAAAGCCAAGCAGTGAAATGCTTTATAACTTGAACTGAATTTTCCACTGTAAATATTTGTTCTATACCTTATCTTATTATTTGCTATGATTTTGTAAACTTCAGAAATCATTAAAGTCAGTTGTAGGTGAATTGGTGTCTGAGAAGAAATTTCTCTGTTAAATTTTATTGAGTAATTGTATATGTATGGTCAATTTCAGTGGCTATGTATCAATGAATTTATTTGATATGTCACTTTGTAAGTTTAACAGGGTCCCACACATCAGTATAACAATATTCCAGCATGGTCTAATGTTAATTGATTAAACTTTGATCTCTCCAGATTAGCTAGACTGTTGTTGTGATTACCCCCCCCCCCAACACACACCCACACAACATTGATGCTGCTATCAGCATCTCCAGAATGATAATGAAAGGTTAGGAACTGCTTGTTTTATATCAGTCTAAAAGTACTTCTAAAGCACATTATTTACTTAAATGTGTGATTTCTTTAAGTTTGCTAGAAGAGTTTATAGAAACTTTTCACTTCTGTCACTGACATCTGACATAGCATTTCTGTCATTCACTCCTAAAATTTATAACTTCCAAATCTGTTCTTGACATTCATGAAACATTGTAGAGGAATTTTTATTCTGTCCTGATGCTATTGTGGTAAACAAAGACCAAAAGCATTGTAGGTTGCAAACAATTTGAAATCTTTCAAGAAATGCAGTCAGTCATAACTCACAATGTAAATAATGCAAGTGCTTTTTGCCGCAAAGTAGTCACTTTTCTAAAAGACTAATACCATCTTTAGTTTTGCGCACAAAAAGTTTTCCTTTATACCATTGTACTAGATAATGTCTAAATATGTGATATGTACACAATTTTTGACTTAAACCATTTTCAGCCAAATTCTTAAGGTGGCAGGGTACAGTTTCGTAAATTGGCCCCTGGCAAATTTCTTAACTTAAGGCTATGGTGTGACTTTTTCAGCTTTTATTGTTTACTAATTAAAGATATGGATATATTTGTGAACAAGATGTTTCAGGCTTGTGTTATTCTTGAAATTGATGTCAGGCATGTACACCTTCCATAGTTACTCTGCAGTATGTTGATAGTGAAATACCAATAGTTGGCTAAGAAGAAGAGCTAGCCTCCCATAGCCGTAAACACATGGGATTGGGGCAAGTAGAATATCTCAAAAACGGCTTGGATGACAACTATTTTCAATTGCATCAACCTGTTTAGTACACATTGTTTTGCAGAATTGTCATCTAGGAAAAGGCCTTGTGTTTGCACTGTGAGCATCACATGGTGTCAAAAATGACCTTCGGACATGAAAATTGCAGGTATAAATTTGGGGTTGGGGTGCATAAACTTCTTCTGCTATGAACTGCCATCGACTTCTCTGGTCAAGTGGATAATATTATTATGCTTTGTTTTGATATAGGTATCTAAAAATATGGACCTTTTTGACCTCACTTGTGTATTTGATTTTTTATGATTTTTTATACTATGTCACTGATTGCAGCATTAAATTTGTACATAAAAACTGGCCCTTGCCCCCTCAGTGTGTCCTTGGGGAAGGCATTAAGCCCACATTACCTAGGCATGATATAGCCAATAATATGTTCTATTACATGATGCTAAAACAAAATGAACAAAATGCAACAATCATCAATTATCGTGTGATTTCTGGTACAGCATCAAGAGGGTCTATGTTCCAAAAATTTTAACAAAACTATATAAGGCAAGGGTGTTGGAACGTAGGTGACCTGGATAACCATGACTGTCCCACGTTTTGCACCTATTTTTATTTCATTGATTAGGAGCAGTCCACTTTTTTATTCTTCAAAACAATCCCCCCATCCCCACCCCCAAAGAAGCTGTTTCAAAATACAGCCTAGGTACTCTGTTTATCTGATAAAATTTCATGCATAAAATTTCAGTGGATTAACTCGTTGTGAGTCAGATACACAATATCACCAAACAAACTTGAACCATATGATCATGTACTGGTAACTATGTACGAATGTACATCATATAGAGGTACAGATGCTTATGAGGGACATATTTCTAAGGCCTAAGGGGACTGACCATTTCATTTTGGGAAAGTGGTGGCTGGAGGGGGATGGGGTTGGGGGAAGCAGTGGCTTGAGTTTAAAACAAAAACATATTCTGGTCTTTTATTAGTTTGAAAAAAAAATACTCTTGCTCTGATTTGGAGAATAAAAGAAGTAATTCTATTCATAATAGCAATTGAGAAAAAGTTATCCTGAGTTAAGCACAAAAAATATGCTGGCAGGAAAGGAAATCCTAGTCTTCTCCACCCCAATCTCGCCCCCAATAATTGATTGGTCTCTAGCCAGATCAATTCTAATAAGAACTAATGGTGATTCATTGTCATGATCACAAAGCAATAGATAAATCTGCAACTCATTTGGTGTTACATCACATTGACAATTTGGGAAGAGAAAATGGCATCACTGATATGTGTAAAGATGGCATATATATTTTTGAAAGGTTTTGTTACTCCAAATGAAAACAGTCAAGTCAGAACACAAAACTGCCAGGTAAACCTGTAGTTTTTATGGTATGCAAGAAACTGTTTGATGAAATTTTGTTGCAATCATGTGATGGTCTCTGAAATAGAGGACAGATAAAGCTGAGTAGGTTGTACATGATCCTAATCTGATGTACCTGCAAGATATACTATATTTGACACCTGCAAGATATACTATATTTGACATCTGCAAGATATAGTATATTTGACACATCTTTTCTTCTGATCAGGTTAAGGCAGGATGTATGTATGAGTAAACAAAAATAAAGATAAAACATCAAACATGTACAGGATAAAAAAAAATCAGATTCCATATTTGAATGAACTAAACAATAGTCTGTTGCCAAGTCAGAATGCAAACTGTTGACAAAACTGCTATCAGAATGTCAAATCAATTGTACAGTTATGGTGAAAATGCAAAGAATGCACAAGATAATTTTAAAGAGTCATGTTTCATGCTTGAGTGAACAAAAAAGTGACTACTGACAATTTTGAATTCACTAAATGAAAAGTGTTGAAACTGCTTTTTAAATTATTTATTATTAAAAGAATTTAAGGGTCCATAGGTGGTTAAGTGTTCTAAAGTGCTTGCCTTTACCAATCATTGCCATCTCACCTCTGTCCCTGTGGATTTGAGTCTTGGGCTCAGACAATGTAATTATATGAGAAAGCTTGCCAGAAGCTTCCCATGGTTCATTGATTCTTCTGGGATTTTCCCAGTTCTTCCTCCACCAGTTAATACTGGCTGCCATGTATAGCCTTTCATGCACTGAAAAATGTGTTAAACCCAAAACAACAACAATGACAACAAAAAATTCTTATACTTGTCATATTTTCATAATTTTGCATCCCAAAAACAGACAATTAATGGAAATTTATGCATGCAAAATTATGAAATCTTCAATACAAAATATACATACCAAAATTTGAACGGATCCTATATATTTTTATTTTCCTAAAAAGAACTGATGCCTGTATCAGCTGTATTGTACAGAGATATATATATATATATATATATATATATATATATATATATATATATATATATATATATATATATATATATATTCAAAGAAAGAGGGAGAAAAGCATAAAAATCTGAGATGTTACAACAAAGTATAAGATACACAGATATCTATAACAAACATCCTTGTTAAAAAAACATAGCCTAAAGCTAGATTGTATATGTGCTTGTAATAAAAAAAGTTAAACATACCAGTTAACATTGATATCCTTTTATCTACACCAGTGACCTCCATGTAAATGAAAATTTGCTGTATAAAGATGAACAGCGTCTACTACACCTGTTTCAGCAAAGATAACTACTTCATGAAAAAATTATCAGGGGTTCTGTATTACACGTATTATATACAGTAAAACCTGTCTTGAAAGACTACTGCAATGTGAGACCACCTGTCCTGAAAGACAATATTCTCAATGTACAGATTTATTGATTATATTGTAGTATGACCTGTTATGAGAGACCACCTGTCTTGAGAGACCATACTTTTTTGGCAGATGGGATGGTCTTTCAAGAGAGGTTCTACTGTACCTTCATGATCATGACCTGCAAATTTAGGAGGCCTGAGTACAAGATGAATGATGCCTAATAATGGCAGTTTCTGTTATTGTCAGCATTATACAGGTGTATAATACAATTATAAAAGAACAGTTTCAGTGTAATAGGTTTGGCAATTCCCATCTCCATATACATGCATATCAGGGCCTGCATCTTACATTGTACAACTAACATAATACCCACATTGTGCACTTAAAAATTATTACTTGGGTAAATTTCTTGAGTTTAAAGCTCATCATGATAAGAACAAGTGGATGATATAATATTGTTCCAATTTTATGGTAATACATTGCTAGAAGATTTAGCTCCCTTTGTTTATGTTTGGGACTCTCCACTTTGGAAGTGCAATGTCATTCTGAATAGGATCTTGGGAAATATTGGAGTCATAGTACTAATTCAACTCCAATAGTAAACACATGGAAACATGGTTATATTAAAAATTCAATAAATTTAAATTTCTGAATGCTCATGATCCAAACTACTTTATCACTATAGACATACCCTTGATGAAAGCTAATGTGTAGAGAAAACCATATCAGCCATGGCATTTTTGGATCCACATATATTTGAGTTTTCAATCCTGCACCAAATAATCAGATGCTAATTTCAGTAATAAATTTTCCAAACTCAAGTCAATAGAAGGACTGTAATTCCATCATAAAATACTGTCTCTATTTTTCATGTACAACTAAGAAAAAGCTCTCAATTGAGTCTTTTCCCTAAAATTTTACAATTATTATGAACCAAATCAGGCCAACCAAACCCATGTGTGCTCTATTTTAGATTCTCTCATTTCTAGACTGGTTCTCATTCTTCCATAATTAGTACAGTGAGTCCTATAAAACATATGTTAGATTTAACTTTTACTATATTGTGTGCTTGACTTTTGTCCATGATTGAGGGTTGTGGGTTGAGTTTTTGCATACCTGACTTGTCATGATTGAAATATTTTTCCAGAACATTCTACTGCATCTTAGGTCAAGTGAAATTTGTATATATAGGGAACATAATTACAGTAGAACCTGTCATGAGCGACCTCTGCTATGAGCGACCACCTGTCATGTACGACCACAATCGTAATGCACGGATCGATTTTATTATATAAATGCTCTGCTATGAGTGACCACCTGCTGAACGCGACCAGCGACTGCGATTTCTTGGCAAAATATGCATTTCGACACTGCTATGAACGACCGCATCACAAAAAAACGAGGATAAACTCCACCAACCTTTATTTAATCCCTGTAAAAACGACCGCTCATACCCTTCTAAATATAAAAAAAAAAATATATTAAAATTAAAATTAAACAATAGGCTGCCTACCGATCTCTGAATTTTTTAGCTAGGCTTATAGTGATTTATAGTTTCTGTCGTAGACCACCTGTCTTGAGAGACCACTTTTTGTTGGCAGAAGGGGCGGTCTCTCATAACAGGTTTTACTGTAATTCCTAAATATCAGTCTGTGAAATCCACTTGCTATCTGAGCTTACAGTTGTGTTCATATACAATTCAGGAGGAATGATTTATTTAAATATTCACTGTTATTACTAGGTACTCATTGACTGGATTAACACATTATTTGGGTTTTTTTTGTGAATTCATTCAATGACATTCTGGATTGTATTATTGGTATATCATGATATTCAAGGCTATTGGTACATCAGGATATTCAAGACTATTTGAATTCATTTGGAACATTCTATACTTTTGGACTTGTGATAGGACATTTAGGATTATTAGGAATTTCATTCACAATGTGGTGTCTTTTAAATTTTCACTTTGTTTGTAGGGAAATAAATTGTTTGTTAAATTTTACTTAAATTATTGGTTTGACATACTTTCTGTTACATAATTTAAGACCTAGAGTTATGACACTTTTGAGACTACTTTAACTCCAAAAGTTAAATATTAAGAAGACATCAGGCATGTACAGTGGTATGTTTCAAGTAAAGCTGGATGATCTAGGTGTGTTTTAATAGCTTTATGCCTCCCATGAGGCATGCCATGAATAACAAATGTTCCCTCAGTAAGTAATACTTCATTTTCATGGATTTAGACCCCAAAAGAGGGGTTGCACTTAGGGCATGTGCAAATATTACATCAAATATGGTATCAACTGATAAAACTTGTGCATTATTACATATGAATTGCCATTACTGGAACACAGAGCTTATATATACTGACAGCCTGCACAGCGATGAAGCATTTTTTAAAACATGAAATGCAATCATTTAAAGCAGCACAGTCTAGGGGTTCAGGATGTGGTTTGATGAATTATCATATCCTTTGTAATTGGTCTGATTCTTTGAAATGAAATATCAAGGTTGACTAGGGCACAGTTCTATGAATCTGAGTGCAAGCCTGTTTTCTATTGTCATAAAGTAAGGCCTACCCTAACCACCAAACAACTCCCAACCAGTGTAATGTTGTTGTTTTTATTGTCATGGGTTCAATGCCATTTTTAAGCACATAGGCTATACATGGCCAATAGTTTATTTAGTGGAAGGAAAACCCAGGAAAATCACAGGGAAAAAAGCTAACCCATGAGAAGCTACTAACAAGTTTTCTTACATATCCACATTGGCCGTGCCCAAAACTCGTAACTCATGTGGACAGAGGTGAGATGTCAATGATCTGTAAAGGTGAGTGACCACTTGGCCACCCTGGGCCCCTCAAGTGTAATGTAAGTCTCTGCACATTTACTACAGTAAAACCTGTCTTGAAAGACCACTGTTATGTGAGACCACCTGTCTTGAGAGACCTTATTCTCATTGCACAAATTTATTGATTATATAATGTTATGACCTATTATGAGAGATCAGCTGTTTTGAGAGACCATAATTTTTTGGCAGAAGGGGTGGTCTTTCAAGATAGGTTCTACTGTATTTAAAAATATGCATCACCCTTTTTCCACTCTAATAAACAGGTTCTACATACCAAGGTCTCTTTTACAACAAAAAATGTAAGGGTGGGGGGCAATTCCTTGCTCCTTTTGAAAAAGGGGACAATTTTCTGACAATAGAGGGGATTTATTGAAGAAATGAAGGTAGGGCTTGAAAATATGATGTGCAATTTTCATGCATACTGTCTTTTGTTGTTGTCAAGGTGATTTTTAAAGAAATTAGCATGAATCGCAAAACTGTGTGACTTTAAAGCAGATCCTGTGTTCTAGGATGTGCAACTGGGGGATTCATGCTTATTTATAAAACTCAAGCCAAATTTCATCCTAATATGTAAGTTAGAATAGACAGTAATAATAATGACTTTATTTAAAGAGGGTAACATAATTAGCCAAGAACTAATCTACCTTGAGGCCCTCATACAAAGGAATTTATTTATTTTAGCTGCATCTCTGAAGCCACTGGATATATTGGGTTTGGAAGAAGGAAATAGAGTGAGCACTTCTAATCTCAACTGGGATACTATTACAGAGCAAAGTTCCAGAGTACTGGAAACTTTATTGAATAATTCCTTATTTGGTTTGGGAATTTTATACTGTTGGTAGACATGGATTGCATGTGGGGAGTATTGCCAGGCAGCCTACACTGGAATAGTGATTGTAAATATTCAGAAGCACCATTATTGGATATCCTGTACATTAATTTGGCTTTTCTCAAACAGATTCGGTCTTTAATAGGTAGTATATTTAACTTACCAGCTAAATTTTCCTTGCTTTCTTTCTGGATTGATATTAGTCCAAATGCTCTTTTTTGAAGATGTGCCAGCTTTGCTATGTTTTTATCATTTGAATTATCCCATACTGTATTACAGTAGTCTAAATATGGTTGTATGTAACTGTTATAAAATAGTTTTCTGTGCCTTTCAGGGAGAAAATGTCTTATCCTACTGAGAAGCCATGATCTTGAATTGACTGTATTCTAGGATGCTTAACTGAGGGAATCATGCAAATGTATAAAACTTCTTCCAAAACTCAACCTAGTGTGCAAAACTCACCCACAATATTTGAAGCCAAGCACATCAAAATCAAAATCTACTTATCAGTATATAAGTTTGGCAGGCATCAATGAGATAATGTTCTGTTGACATTTTGTTTTAATGATTACCAATTATAATGTGATTTCACATTTTGTTTTAATGATAACCAATTATAATGTGATTTCACATTTTGTTTTGATGATAACTAATTATAATGTGATTCCACATTTTGTTCTAATGCATTATCTGGGTGTAGCTGTTTTGGAACATCTCTCATTATAAAGTTCCTTCACTTATAACATATCAGTTTTACAACTCCCATTAATGGTATTATACATGTAATGAAGTAACATGGTATGTGCAAGTGCTGCAACTATTGGTCTGTGACTAATTCTGTTCAGTGCTTTTCTCTGTGATTCTCCAGTTACAATCATTTGATTTGAAATGAATTTAATATTAATAAAATGAGTTAGCAAAGCATTCAGAATTTGTTAGATGGAATTAATTTTCCCTGTGAAATACCAGCAGACCTTCATATCCTCGAAGGACTAGTCTTAAGATTAAAACAGCAGCCTAAAATCTCCACCTTGATGCCTAACAAGATTATTTGGAAAGTCAATCAAAGTTACAATGTAATTGGACATAAAAATGAGTTGACCATACATGCTAATTGTAAACAGCATACACACTAATCAAATTTGATGCTGTTTAACTGAAACCAAATGACGGTAGAAAAACAAAGACTGATCTGGCAGTTAATAAAGGGAAGACAAAGCTAGGTCCATGTTGTCTGAAGTAGGATGCATCCATAACACAAGTACATACAGTGGTTCCTCACTACAATCCTCTTCATTACAAGGCATTTCATTTTATAAGGAGGGTGTGGTCATGGATCCCATTTCATTATTTATTACCAATATGTATAAAATACCTCAGTATAAGGAAACCTCACTAATAAGGTGGTCCAATTGACACAAAAAAGCATTATAGTTAGGGAGTATCATATAGTTGCCACACGTCTTTAAAGAATACTTTCTTTTCTCTTTGTAGCATGTTTCGTCAATTATCATTAATTACATATGTGAAATAGCAAATATTTGACCCACATACCCTCTCCCCTTTCTAAATTCAGACATGTACAGCATCTCACCTTTCTTTTGTTTTGTACGTCTCATCAGTTTCAATCAGTCAGGTTTTCCACAGCAGTTATGATACAGTTTCCACAGCAGTTATGATACAGTTTCCACAGCAGTTATGATACAGTTTCCTTCGGACAAATTCCAGAAAATGTCTTAATCTAAATCCAACAGCATGTGACAACCTCTTTGATCCCAATAGACACCACAGATCAAATAGTACTATCCAAATGTGACAACCTCTTTGATCCCAATAGACACCACAGATCAAACAGTACTATCCAACATTAAAGCAAGGAACAGTCTTATTTTGTCATGAACCAATCTTGTTGGCTAATTTAAAATTCTCAACATGGAATGCAATCAAATCAGGCTTGAAATTCACCATCCAAATTAAATCCAGTGCTTCAGCTGACATGTAAACATTAACATGGTACCACAGTTAACCAAATGAATATTAATGTATACTGGGGAACCAAATGAATATCTTGATGTAAATTGGGTAAACATTGCAGGCCTTAAGTGAAAACTATCAACTGACCTATTTCTGATACCTTTCATACACATTTAATACAATAAGATATGACTTCTCACCTTGAGGACACAAATAAATTTAAAGTTAAACCACAGTTGCCCCCTGGGACTCTTGAACACTCTCTTTACATGCACAAACACACACACACATATATATATATATATATATATATAGAGAGAGAGAGAGAGAGAGAGAGAGAGAGAGACATACACACACACACACACAGAGTTATTCCATGAAACATCTCATGACTGAAATTCCATGGGAACAAGCAAAAGTTCTGGTTTTAA